>CM031235.1:512464049-512496549 GCA_018340775.1 Taxus wallichiana var. yunnanensis
ACCCTAAACCCTAAAACCCTAATCCCTACCTAAACCTAAACCCTAAAAAAACCTAAACCCTAAAACCTAAACCTAACCCTAAACCCTAAACCTAAAACCATAAACCATAAACCCTAAACCCTAAATCTAAACCCCTAAACCCTAAACCCTAAACCCTTAAACCCTAAACCCTAAACTAAACCTAAACCCTAAACCCTAAACCCTAAACCCTAAACCCCTAAACCCTAAACCCTAAGCCCTAAATTATAATCCCTTAGCCCTAAACCTTAAACCCTAAACCTAAACCTAAACCCTAAACCCTAAATCCTAAACCCTAAACCCTAAACCCTAAACCTAAACCCTAAACCCTAAACCCTAATCCTAAACCCTAAACCTAAACCCTAAACCTTAAAAAACCTAAACCCTAAACCCTAAACCATAAACCATAAACCATAAACCCTAAACCTAAACCCTAAACCCTAAAACCCTAAACCCTAAACCTAAACCTAAAACCAAAACTTTAAATGTAAACCCCCATAAACCCTAAACCTAAAGTCCTAAACTACTAAACCTAAACCCTAAACCCTACCCCTAAACTATAAATCTTAAACCCTAAACCTTAAACCCTGAGACCTAAACCCTAAACCCTAAAACCTAAATCTTAAACACTAAACCCTAAACCCTAAAATTAAATATTAAACCATAAACCATAAACCATAAATCCTAAACCCTAAACCTAAACTCAAAACCTCAATCCCTAAACCCTAAACCCTACCCTAAACTAAACCTAAACCTTGAATCGTAAACCACATAAACCTTTAGCCCTAAACCTAAAAAACCTTAAATCCTAATTCCTAAACCCTAAACCTAAAACCCTAAGCTTTAAGCCCTAAACTATAATCCCTAAAGCCTAAATCCTTAAACCCTAAAACCTAAATCATAAACCCTAAACTCTAAACCCTAAACCCTAAAAACTAAACCTTGAATTATAAACCCCATAAACAATAAACCTTTAGCCCTAAACCATAAACCATAAACCCTAAACCTAAAACCTATAAGTTAAACTGTTATCCAAAATGTGCCCCTACTCATTTTTTGTGGCTAACTCTTGTTAGTGCAAAATCACAAAGCACCCTGGACACACATCGAGGCTTCTAGGTTGATGTTTGGAGCATCAAGTATAATTGCACAACATGGAAACCTCTCTCCAAGTGTGGGACTTGTTAAACCGAGAGAGGAATTTCAGATTAGAGGCTGGTTCCTCAAACTCCTCTAATTTAGATCTAATGGTTGCACAACTACGAGAGGTTCGAGATCTTGATCCTACTCTAAATTGCAAGGAGACAGGGATAGAAATGCAAAAAATTGAAACTAACTAAAGATGGTGATGCACCAAAAGGAGTGGTGAATATTTTTGTCATGCAAATAGACACAAACCAAAGATTGCAACATGAAACATACACAGGCTGATAAGATATAATTTAGGATCTGAAATGAAGCAAATAATACAAACAAAGGACTGAAACCCATTCACAAAGCTTGCATTATCATTTTCAATGTCAAAACCACTGTATTACAACCTCAGAGAGGTAGAAAAACTGTTACAATCCTTGAAGAGGTCTGATTCTTGCAACAATCACTTGCTGGAGGTGAAAGAAGAAGTTGCTATGCCAAAAACGTTTCACCTTAAGAAATGAGCCAAATATAGCTTTTTCATTGCATAGGTCGAGCCCGGGAGATAGAAAATGTACAAAACATGGGAACCCATTCCTCATTGACTAAAAATGCATTAAAATGGCATGGGGACCTTACAAACCCATACCCTATCATTTTTGACCAAATTGGAGGAGAATGCAACCCATTCTGCATTAAATTTAGTCGTTGAAATGTCATTTCTGGCCATGGACACGCGTCAGATCTGTTTCTTAACTTTCTCTCTCCAAAATGAACCAAAATTCAAGATTGACATTGGAATCATGTAGATAATTTCATAATCTTTCCATCGATATAAAGAACGTGCAAATCTGAGCTCTGGATCGAAAGATATGGTGATTTGAAGATTTAGGGCACAAAACAGGCAAAAATGGGTTTTGAAATTTTTTCCCGCGCTCCGCCACCTGGATGACACATGTCGGGTGCTGATTGGATGAGAAATTCTCTCTCCTTCCCTTACCCATGGGTTTTCCTTGAAAGTTTTGAATTTTTGAACTTTTGGAAAATTTCCCATCTTTTCCCCACGTCCCCGCCACTTGGGACACGTGGCATGATCTTGTTGGAGGACAGGGGCGCGGGGTCATCCTTTACCTTTTAGTTTTTGGCCAAAACTTTTGCCAAATTATCTAATTTCTCCTCGAGCTCCACACTTCCCTTCTCCTTAGGACACGTGTCCTCGTTTTATTGGCTCGGGCCAATGCTTCAAACCTTTCTCTTTGAAATTTTGGACATTTTCCCTTGTGACACGTGGCATTTCTGATTCATCCGTGGGCTGCCTGCCGACTTTTCACATCCTCCGCGTATTTTCGGTCCGGGTGTCCCAAACCATCTGGTAAAAATTCCTCCGATCTCGCCTGATTCGGGCTTCCTTGTCCCTCTTTCGGCTGATGACACGTGGCATAATTTGATTGGCTCTCGGCTCCTTCGGCTCCCCGTGTCCGCCGTGTCCATTTGTCCCAACTATCCCAGACTGTCTGGGAAAAATTCTTCCGAACCGCCCGAAATGGGCTTCCTTGTCCCTCTTTGCAGCCACTTCACCTTTTTGCGTCCTTCGCATCCTTTTGCCCAGATGTCCCAACCTGTTCTACACAACAGTTAGTCGATTTTGCTTTTACCTTTAGCCGGTTCGCCCTTTCGCGTCCCGCACGTCCCCACGGCCTGGATGTCTCTTTGCTCTGCGGACCACTGGTAGCCTTTCGGCTGATTCGCGCCCCGATGTCCCAACTGTCCCAAGGACTACCTGGACTAGGACTTAGCCATTTTCATGATTTTTCCTGCCCCAAGCTTGTTTTTGTAACTTTTCACCCTTTTTAGAACTTGCTCTTTTCTCCTTGGACGGGAGAGTTAGAAAAATTCAAGGGGACCCTAGAAACATGATTTTTTCCTTGAATCAATTTATTTACCTTGGACACGTATTCGATGCATGTTATCAAATATACCCTGTGGGGTGAATTTTGGATAACAATTTGGTGACTCAAATGAGGTCATCCGCCTACTAGATGGAAGATACCAATTGCTGAAGAAGCAGTCCATTGGGCATGGAGTCATCAAATATTCTGTTTAGAACCCCAACTAACTCAGAATGTGTAAGGAGGAAGATGGAATATCACCTGATGGAAGCAAGGACTGCAAAACATCTCCATAGACATCAAGTGTGCCAAAGCACTTAGGGAAAATAGAACTAACCTACAGCAAAACAATGTGCACAAGCACTTGGAGGAATGAAAATCTAATCTAATATTTACAAGGTAGTGAATTTCCCTCTAGAAGTAATGCTTGAGATAGATTCTATTTACTGGAATCTGCAGTTCTTCACCATCCAATGAGGCCAATTAGAAAGCATTGTTGTTTTTACACTTCGTGACCATGTATGGGCCACTCCAAATGGCATCAAATTTTGAATGCCTTCCCGGTTTTGCTCTATCTACATCCCATTTCAACACTAGATCTCCAACTCAGAAGGATCTATCCTTAGCCTTCCTATCAAAGGTCTTCTTGATCAATGCTTGATCCTTTTCCATTGTTTGGGATGCCTGATTTCTGATCTCTTGCAGCTCCATCAACTCTACATACCTCACCTCCATGGGCTCAAATTCAAGAAACTCTAGCTGCTTCATGAGTTCCAATGTTGGCAACTCAAGTGACATGGGCAAGATTGCCTCTCTTCCATAGACAAGCCTGAATGGAGAGTTACCTGTGGATCTTTTGGGAGTTATCCTATCAGCCCATAAGGCTGATTTCAGTTTAGTATGCCAAGACCTCTGATTCTCGTCAAGAGTCCTCCTAATGATCCTCAACAAGTTCTTGTTTGTAGACTCGGCCTGGCCATTACCTTGAGGGTAATAGTTTGATGAAGTGCTTAGGTAGATACCATTCTTGACAGCCCACTCAGTCACCTTAGATCCAATGAATGCCAATGCATTATCAGAGATTATTGTAGCAGGTACACCAAATCTAGTTGTTATCCCCTCATAAAAGTCTAAGATGCTAGACTCATTTTCCTCTTTGAGTGCTACTGCTTCTGTCCATTTGGTGAAGTAGTCTGTAGCTGTCAAGATCCATTTGTGCCCTTGGATTGAATTGGGATTAATGACTCAATGAAGTCCAAACCCCATTGTATGAATGGCCGGTCAACTGAGATTGGATCTAATGGAAGGGCAGCAAGTCTCTCCTTTCTGTGAAGAATGCACAATTCTTACACCTCTTGATTCATGCATAGCAATCCTTTGAAGATTTGAGGCCAATAATAACTTGCCTTCATGATTTTTAGAGTTGTCACTCTTGGTGCAAAATGGCCACCAGCTGGTCCACCATGAAACTCTTCCAACACCCTTTGAATCTAATTTGTGCTAATGCACCTCAGCAAAGCACTCCATTCACATCTTTCTTGAACAAAACTCCATCAACAATGGCATACGGGACAACCTGCAATCTGAAGTGTCTCCTTTGGGTCTTGTTCATCTCCAGGAGGGCATAGGCTGTGCCTAGGAAGTGTATAATGCCTTGGGTCCAGCAAGGAGTGGGGGCAGCATTGTCTTCTTCTTGATTGCCACTTGGCTCATGGCTATCCTGGACTATCAAAACAGCCTCTTCTTCATTGCATACTTCTTTTTGCTTCCCCAAAACCAGCTTCTCACACAATCCTTGCCCTCTTACCAGCTTGGTGATCTTGATCTCAATGTCATATTCCATGACACATGGGTGATCCAACCTGCCCTTTTCTCATTCAAATCCTTGTTGAGGAGGAAGTCCTTAACCCCAGCATGTGAGACCAGCAACTGGACCTTTTGTTTGAGACTAAATGCTTGAATTTCTTCAAGCTTTTGATTACTGCAAGTACATGCTTCTTAATAAAAGAGTACCTCACCTCATATTCATCTAGGCTCCGGCTGAAGAAGGTAATTGGCTGCTCATCATTATCCTTGTTCTGTTGTACCAAAATGGTAGAAATAGTGTCATTACCTCCAAATGCATAAATGATGAAATCCTTGGAGAAGTCCGGGTTGATGAGAGTTGGTGCTTGAGAAATGGCTTCTTTGATTGCTTCAAAACTCTCCTTGCCTTCTACTATCCACTTGAAAGCCATGCTCTTCTTTAACATTTTGGTGATGGGCTTGACAAGGGCTGCAAAATCTGGGACAAACCTCCGAACAAAGTTTATCCTTCCCAAGAAACTCTGAAGGGCTTTCTTGTGGCTTGGCAATGGTAGTGCTCTTATGGCTTCAACCCTCTCTGGATCAATTACTAATCCTTCCTTGGAGACAATATGGCCAAGGATCTTCCCTTCATGTGTAAGAAAGATGCACTTCTTAGGATTCAAAGACACTCCAAATCTCCTACACCTCGTGAAGACTTGTCTCAAATGAGAGAGGTTGTCTGCTGCATTTTTGAGAAAAAAGTGATATCATCAAGGTAGATCAACACCACATTATTAATCAAACCTTTGAATGCCATGTCCATTGCCCTTTGGAAGGTAGCACCAGCGTTGGATAGCCTAAATGGTATTTTCTCGTATGCAAAAGTTCCCCATTTGGTTATGAAGGTTATCTTGAACTAGTCCTCTTCCTTCACCATAATCTGATTGTAGCAGCCTGGGTAGTCATCAAGTAGTGAAAACCTCTCAGAGCCAGCCACAAATTCCAAGATTTGCTCCGTGGAAGGGAGTGGGTAATGTTGTTGCAGGATCACAACACCCTTGGATGCACATCAGAATTCTAGGTCGATGTTTCGGGCATCCAAAGTGTGATTGCACAACATGGAAACCTCTCTCCAAGTGTGGGACCTATGGCGAGAGGGGAATCTCCAAATTAGAGGCTGGTTTCTCAAACTCCTCTGATTTAGATCTATATTTTACACAACTACAGAGGTTCAGATCCTAATCCTATTCTAAATTGCAAGGAGACAGGGATAGAAATGCAAAAATTGAAACTAACTAAAGATGGTGATGCACCAAAAGGAGTGGTGAATATTTTTTCATGCAAATAGACACTGACCAAAGATTACAACATAAAACATACACAGACTGATAAGATATAATTTAGGATCTAAAATAGAGTAAATAATACAAACAAAGGACTGAAACCCATTCACAAAGCTTGCATTATCATTTCCAATGTCGAGCCATCGCATTACAACCTCGTAGAGGTAAAAAACTGTTACAATCTTTGAAGAGGTCTGATTCTTACAAACAATCCCTTGCTAGAGGTGAAAGAAGAAGATTGTTATGCTAAATAATGTTCCACCCTTAGAAATGAGCCAAATCAAGCTTTTACATTGCATGGGTTGAGCCTGTGAGAGAGAAAAGGTACAAAACATGGGAGCCCATTCCTCACTGACTGCAAAATGCATTAAATCAGCATGGAGGACCTTACAAACCCATACCCTATCATTTTTGACCGAATTGGAGGAGAATGCGACCCATTCTGCATTAAATTTGGTCGCTGAAATGTCATTTCTAGCCATGGACACACGTCAGAGCTGTTTCTTAACTTTCTCTCTCTAAACTGAACCAAAATTCAAGATTGACCCTCAAATCATGTAGATAATTTCATAAGCTTTCCAATGATATAAATAACGTGCAAATTTGAGCTCTGGATCAAAATATATGGTGATCTGAAGATTTAGGGCACAAAACAGGTAAAAATGGGTTTTGAAATTTTTTCCCGCGCTTCGCCACCTGGACGACACGTATCGGGCGCTGGTTGGATGAGCAATTCTCTCTCCTTCCCTTGCCCATGGGTTTTCCTTGAAAGTTTTGACTTTTTGAACTTTTGGAAAATTTCCCATCTTTTCCCCACGTCCCCGCCACTTGGGACACGTGGCATGATCTGGTTGGAGGACAGGGGTGCGGGGTCATCCTTTACCTTTTAGTTTTTGGCCAAAACTTTTGCCAAATTCTCTAATTCCTTCCTGAGCTCCGCACTTCCCTTCTCCTGAGGACACGTGTCTTCTTTTTATTGGCTCAGCCAGCGCTTCAAACCTTGCCCCTTTAAAATTTTAGACGTTTTCCCTTGTGACATGTGGCATTTCTCTGATTCGTGCGTGGGCCTGCCACTTTTCATGTCCACTGCTGTCCTTTCATCTTTGGATGTCCCAAACTTTCTGGGACAAAAAATTTTGATCCGCCCGATTCGGGCTTCCCTATCCCTCTTTCGGCCGATGACACGTGGCATAATTTGATTGGCTCTCGGCTCCTTCAGCTCCCCACATCTACCGCATACTTGTGTCCCAACTGTCCCTGGACTATCTGGGACAAATTCTTCCGAACCGCTCGAAATGGGCTTCCTTTTCCCTCTTTGCGGCCGCTTTTCCCTTTTGCATCCTTTGCATCTTTTCGGCCCAGATGTCCCAACCTATTCTGCACAATAGTTAGTCAATTTTTCTTTTACCTTTGGTCAGTTTTTCCTTTTGCGTCCCGTGCATCCCCATGTCCCAACCTGTCCCAATGCTCTACGGACCACCTGGTGGCCTTTCACCAATTCATGCCCTCGATGTCCCAACTGTCCCAAGGGACACACGGACGAGGACTTAGCCAATTTTCGTGATTTTTTTCGCCCAAGCCTGTTTTTTCGCAACTTTTTCACCCTTTTTTAGAACTTGCTCTTTTCTCCTTGGACAGGAGAGTTAGAAAAAATCCGAGGGGACCCTAGAAACATGATTTTTTACCTTGAATCAATCTATCTACCTGGGACTTGAGTATTTAATGCATGTTATCAAAATTACCTTGGGGGTGAATTTTGGATAACAATTTGGTGACTCAGCGGGGTTACCTGCCTACTAGGTAGAAGATACCAGTTGCCTGAAGTAGTCCATTGGGCATGGAGTCATCAAATATTCTATTTAGAACCCCTAACTGACTCAGAATGTGTAAGGAGGAAGATGGAATATCACCTGATGGAAGCAAGGACTGCAAAACATCTCCATGGACAGCAAGCTATGCCAAAGCACTTAGGGAAAAAAAAACTAACCTACAACAAAACAATGTGCACAAGCAGTTGGAGGAATGAAAATCTAATCTAATATTTACAAGGTAGTGAACTTCCCTCTAGAAGCAACACTTGAGATAGATTCCATTCACTGGAATCTACAGTTCTTCACCATCCAATGAGGCCAATTGGAAAGCATTGTTGTTCTTGCAATTCGTGACCATGTATGGGCCACTCCAAATGGCATCAAATTTTGAATGCCTTCCCGGTTTTGCTCTATCTACATCCCATTTCAACACTAGATCTCCAACCTGAAAAGATCTAGCCTTAGCCTTCCTATCAAAGGTCTTTTTGATCAAAGCTTGATCCTTCTCCATTGCTTGGGATGCCTGATTTCTGATCTCTTGCAACTCCATCAACTCTGCATGCCTCACCTCCATGGGCTCAAATTCAAGCAACTCCAGCTACTTCATGAGTTCCAATGTTGGCAACTCAAGTGACATGGGTAAGATTTCCTCTCTTCCATAGACAAGTTTGAATGGAGAGTTACTTGTGGATCCTTTGGGAGTTATCCTATCAGCCCATAAGGCTGATTTCGATTTAGTATGCCAAGACCTCTGATTCTCATCAAGAGTCCTCCTAATGATCCTCAAAAGTTCTTGTTTTGTAGACTCGGTCTGGCCATTACCTTGAGGGTAATAGTTTGATGAAGTGCTTAGGTAGATACCGTTCTTGACAGCCCACTCAGTCACCTTAGATTGAATGAATGCCAATGCATTATCAGAGATTATTGTAGCAGGTACACCAAATCTGGTTGTTATCCCCTCATAAAAGTCTAAGATGCTAGACTCATTTGCCTCTTTGAGTGCTACGCTTGTCCATTTGGTGAAATAGTCGTGGTCTGTCAAAATCCATTTGTGCCCTTGGCTTGAATTAGGAGTAATGACTCAATGAATTCCAAACCCCATTGCATGAATGGCTGGTCAACCTGAGATTGGATGCAATGTTAGGGTAGCAAGTCTCTCTTTTCCTGTGAAGAATGCACAATTCTTACAGCTCTTGATCCATACATAGCAATCACTAAAGATATTAGGCCAATAATAACCAGCCTTCATGATTTTTAGAGCTATCACTCTTGGTGAAAAATGACCACCGGCTGGTCCACCATGAAACTCTTCCAACACCCTTTGAATCTGATTTGTGCTAATGCATCTCAAGAACACTCCATTTACATCTTTCTTGTACAAAACTCAATCAACAATGGCATACAGAACAGCCTGCAATCTGAAGTGTCTCCTTTGGGTCTTGTTCATCTCTCGGAGGGCATAGGCCTATGCCTAGGAAGTGTATAATGCCTTGGGTCCAGTGAAGGAGTGGGGGCATAATCATCTTCTTCTTGATTACCACTTGGCTCATGGCTGTCCTGGTGTCAAACAGCCTCTTCTTCATTACATACTTCTTTTTGCTTCCCCAAAACCAGCTGCTCACACAATCCTTTCCCTCTTACTAGCTTGGTGATCTTGATCTCAATGTCATACTCCATGACACGGGTGATCCAACCTACCCTTTTCTCATTCAAATACCTATTGAGGAGGAAGTCCCTAACTTGACATGTGAGACCAGCAAGCTGGACATTGTTGTTTGAGATTAAATGCTTGAATTTCTTCAAGCTTCTGATTACTGCAAGCACATGCTTCTCAATAAAAGAGTACCTCACCTTATAGTCATCTAGGCTCTGGCTGAAGAAGGAAATTGGCTGCTCATCATTATCCTTGTTTTGTTGTACCAAAATGGCAGAAATAGTGTCATTACCTCCAAATGCATAGAGGATGAAATCCTTGGAGAAGTCCGGGTTGATGAGAGTTGGTGCTTGAGAGATGGCTTCTTTGATTGCTTCAAAAATATCCTTGCCTTCTGTTGTCCACTTGAAAGCCATGCTCTTCTTTAACATTTTTGTGATGGGTTTGACAAGGGCTAAAAAATATGGGATAAACCTCCGAACAAAGTTTATCCTTCCCAAGAAACTCTGAAGGGCTTTCTTGTGGCTTGGCAATGGTAGTGCTCTTATGGCTTCAACCCTCTCTGGATCAATTGCTAATCCTTCCTTGGAGACAATATGGCCAAGGAGCTTTCCTTCATGTGCAAGAAAGATGCACTTCTTAGGATTCAAAGACACTCCAAATCTCCTGCACCTCATGAAGACTTGCCTCAAATGAGAGAGGTGGTCTGCTGCATTCTTGGAAAAAATAGTGATGTCATCAAGGTAAATCAGCACCACATTGTTAATCAAACCTTTGAATGCCATGTCCATTGCCCTTTGGAAGGTAGCACTAGCGTTGGACAGTCCAAATGGCATTTTCCTATATGCAAAACTTCGCCATTTGGTTGTGAAGGCTGTCTTGAACTGGTCCTCTTCTTTCACCATAATCTGATTGTAGCCTGAGTAGCCATCAAGTAGTTAAAACCTCTCAGAGCCAGCAACCACTTGCAAGATTTGCTCCATGGAAGGGAGTGGGTAATGGTCCTTGAGAGAGGCTCTATTCAAGTTTCTGAAGTCAACACACAATCTGATCTCTCCACTCTTCTTTCTGACTGGAACTAAGTTGGCAACCCAACTAGAATGCTTGATTGGGAATATGATCCTTGACTCAATCAACTTGTCCAATTATTTCCTCATGAGAGGCTCCATGTGTGGATTGACTAGTCTTTGTTTCATTCGATAGGCTTAGTATTTGGATCTAATTCGATGGTATCTTTGAGCTAAATTGGGATTGAAACCTTTCAAGTCTTCATAGCTCCAAGCAAACACATCAGGGAACTCTCGGAATAGTTATATGAACTCATACCTTTCTTGTTCGGTTGTCATCCTTCCGATTTGCAATGGTTTTTCTCTTCTACCAAGATGGATACCTTGAATCCTCTCTCTTGACCTAAATGTTTGATTTTTCCTTTCGAACGATCATTGGGGTTAAAAATGGATTCCAAAGTGATAAGTCCCTTGGGCAGCTTGTTAGTTCTCAGCTTTACCACTTGATCACCATCTCGTTGTTCTAACTTTTCTTGATTCTTGGCTGAGAACTCAGCTTCTTCTTGCAAGAAATGGATGATTTTCTGGTCATTTTCAAACACTTGCCAACTGACATTGTTATCCAGCACTGAAGGCCTCACAATCATGTGGATGTTTGGCTGTACCTTGTCTTGTTGAATGCTTTCCACAATGTCAAAGGCTGCCCCTACTGCTGCAAGCCTGTCAGTAGCTTGATTCTCTTTTCTAGGAATGGATTTGATGCCAAAACCCTCAAAATCTTCCATGAGGTCCCACACCCTGTTCTTGTAGCACCTAAGTAGATCATTCTTGGCAGCATGCTGTCCCTTGACCTGATTTACAATCAATTCACTGTCACCAAAGACTTGCAAGTTCTTTATTCCTCTCCTTATTGCCCAATGCATCCCTTGCACTAAGGCTTCATATTCATCAGTGTTATTGGAGCATGTAAACTGAAATCTAAAAGCTTAATAGTACTTTATTCTTTGAGGTGAAACAAGCATAGCTCCACCTCCTGCACCTTGTCTACTCCTTGATCCATCAAAAAATAGCTGCCATACCTCATTGTCATCTTTGTGGTTTGGCTTGGTGATGCTAGGAATAGGCTGATTTTCTTTGTGTATGTAATAGACCCCTAGCTCAGATTCTTCCACTTCTTGATAAGGATCAAATGCATGTATCTTTCTTGATCATTCATCAAGAGTTGGATCCGGGATGCTTCCAACCTTAGTGTCAGCTTCATCAGTGCTTGGGTGATCTTCTTGATCAAATGCTGAGTAATTGGCATTAATCTAACTTGGAGTGTAAGGCTCAATGTGAAAGTTTGCAATAGGTTCAGACCTGATTGTAGCCTTAGTTCCATACCTCATTCTGAACAGCATGTGTGACCAA
The DNA here is from genome assembly GCA_018340775.1 of Taxus wallichiana var. yunnanensis. Lineage (NCBI taxonomy): Eukaryota > Viridiplantae > Streptophyta > Pinopsida > Cupressales > Taxaceae > Taxus > Taxus wallichiana. The sequence continues at coordinate 512,476,104 of CM031235.1, forward strand.
TCAGCAGAAAAATATCCCCCAATCTTCGTTGTGAAGTCCCTTGACAAACACAGGGAAAAGAGTGGTGGAAGGTCTATGACTGATACATCTTGTAAAACAACAACATTTGGACATGCATGTAAGGTAAGACTCAAATTTCTAATCACCCCAACTGTTGTTACTACTATCCCATCCTAGCTGCACTACCCCTTTGGATATTGTTTCATACTGGAGCCCTAGCTGATCAGCTATTTGTTTAGGCATTACTGAGCTACTTACCCCAGAGTCTATCATGTAATTGTGCACTAGCTGACTTCCAATGATTAATGAAACATAGAAAGGAGGGGGATTCAACATTTTACCTTGCTGTCCTCCATGATTTCCCTCAGGCTAGGCAGCATTTGTAAGCACTTTGTCTTGCATCCGAACTTGCTGATCGAAGTTGGTTGGCTCCTTCATGGCAGCTTGATACTTGCAACAGATCTCTTTGGCCGGGATCGATAGGGATTCCCACATTGATATATTAACATTTTTCTTCTTCATCGATCAATGATGTTGAATGGTGATGAAGGATCTCTTTCTTTGTCGCTTGGTTTACACATTCACTCCTTGTATGTGGGCAGCAGCAATAGCCGGCATTTGAGTTGGCCTAGGGGCTATACTTGGCCGCCCTTGTGCATTTGAAATTGGATTTTATTTGCCAATCATTTGTGGAGCCATGGAAGGTTGTGGATTGGTTGGGGCTAATGGCTGTTCTTCACCCAAATTCCTCCTTTTTGACCTTGTGTTGGCTGCTGCAACACCTTGAGAAACCGCTGCTTGATTCATGCCACATAAATCTTCTTCTTGCCAATTTACCAATGTGGTGTCATTTGGGGCTAGCTCTTTGTTGGAATGTTTCTTGTTGTTGGTTGTTTCTTTTTGCTCTCACTCTCCACACCAGTAGTTGTCACCATTAATGCTTGATTCAAAGCACCATTAAAGCACATGGATTGGTTATGAGGTTCATTGCATGGAAAACACCAATCATACTCCTGAGCAATGTTGTTTTGTGTTGGCACCAATGCCTTAGAGGCAGATATGGCATTTGGATTGTAGGGCTGAAATGGTCTATCGGGGGGAGGCCTTGTTTGATTCATATTTACAATCTGGATTAGGTGGCGTTTGTAGTTGGTATGGCTGCCTATTAGGCTGAGCTTGGGGTTGATAAGAAGGTCTAAAACCTTGGGCTTGTTACCTCTTGAGTAACCAGCTCATTGCCTAGGTTTTGCAATTGTTTCATGACTTCTTAAAGCTCATTTGGGGCACTTGGAGATGAAGTGGAAGCTTCGTTTGAACTCTTATTTCTAGGAGTGGGAGAAGGAACCAAACTAGGTGCTTGATTGGTGTTTGAACTCTCTAAACTTGGAAACAATGGCATGGGAGGTCTAGGGGCAAGTTTTCCACTTGGATCAAACAATTTTCAGCCCTAATGGCAATTCTATAATCCATAGGGATAGTTATGCCTCCCATGGACTGAATCAACATAGAAATATCAGAATTTAAAGCTTTGAGATAGTAGAGAAAAGAAACTTCTTGTTGTTTGACCGCCATTGGAATTCTCTCCCAAGTCTTTTGAAATCTGAAGTTGAAATCGGTCAGCTGCTCATTGGGATCTCTCTTGATGGTTGTCAGCTGCTCCAAAAGAGACAAGTTGTCTCCCTTCTCTCCAAATTGCTCATGAAGTGCTATACACAATTGATTCCAATTCGTGATAGAACCAGCTCCAAGGCTCCTAAACCATTGTAATGCTTTCCGCTTGAATGAAGATGCCAGCAACTTGAAAGCCACTTGCATCTCATTGATTTCATGGATTGCACAAAGGTTAGAAATCTCTTTAACATGATCACCTAGAGTAGTCTGATTTTCTCCAGTGAAGTAAGGAATGTTCTTCAAGGCTGCAATAGGAATTGGATGTTGTGCATTGAGGGCAAGTGGGCTGCTACCTGTGAAGTTGACGTAGGGGTTGTTTTGTGCCATTCTAATTGGTCTTAAAACCCTTGTTGACTAAATGAAAGGCCTACTAGGTGGAGGAGTTGAGAGAGTTCTATTTGGTGGAGATGGAGACGTTTGAATCCTTCTTCCTCTTTGCCTTCTTCTTGGAGATAATTGCAGGTATTCAAACAAAACTTCTTCTTCTCCAACTCATGACCTTGTGGTGATTCTTCTCATGAGTTTTCGAGCTGCCTCGCACCGCTGAACCCAGTTAATTCTTCCCCCTGGAGTTGCGTGATATGCAAATAATAGCTCTTTTCAAGCAAGAAAATTGCAGCAGATGCACATCAACTTTACTACAAATAAAAATGAGACCTCTAGTGTCCCACCGGCATGCCAAAACTGTTGTTGCAGGATCACAACACCCCTGGATGCACATCAGGCTTCTAGGTTGATGTTTCAGGCATCCAGTGTGATTGCACAACATGGAAACCTCTCTCCAAGTGTGGGACTTGTGAAACTGAGAGAGGAATCTCCAGATTAGAGGTTGGTTCCTCAAACTCCTCTGATTTAGATCTATATTTTGCACAACTACAGAGGTTCAGATCCTAATCCTACTCTAAATTGCAAGGAGACAGGGATAGAAATGCAAAAATTGAAACTAACTAAAGATGGTGATGCACCAAAAGGAGTGGTGAATATTTTTGTCATGTAAATATACAGAAACCAAAGATTACAACATAAAACATACACAGATGATAAGATATAATTTAGGATCGAAATAGAGCAAATAATACAAACAAAGGACTAAAACCCATTCACAAAGCTTGCATTATCATTTCCAATGTTAGAGCCACTTTGCATTACAACCTCGAGAGAGATAAAAACTGTTACAATCTTTGAAGAGGTCTCGATTCTTGCAAACAATCCTTGCTAGAGGTGAAAGAAGAAGATTGCTATGCCAAAAATGTTCCACCCTTAGAAATTAGCCAAATCTGTTTTTTTACATTGCATGGGTCAAGCCTAGGAGAGAGAAAATGTACAAAACATGGGAGTCCATTCCTCATTGGACTGAAAATGCATTAAATCAGCATGTAGGACCTTATAAACCCATACCCTATAATTTTTGACCAAATTCGAGGAGAATGCGACCCATTCTGCATTAAATTTGGTCGCTGAAATGTCATTTCTAGCCATGGACATGTGTCATAGCTGTTTCTTAACTTTATCTCTCCAGACTAAACCAAAATTCAAAATTGACCCCCGAATCATGTAGAGAATTTCATAATCTTTCCAATGATATAAAGAACGTGTAAATCGAGCTACGGATCAAAAGATATGGCGATCTGAAGATTTAGGGCACAAAATAGGTAAAAAAGGGTTTTGAAAAATTTTCCCGTGCTTCGCCACCTGGACGACACGTGTCGGGCACTGATTGGATGAGCAATTCTCTCTCCTTCCCTTACCCATGGGTTTTCCTTGAAAGTTTTGAATTTTTGAACTTTTGGAAAATTTCCCATCTTTTCCCAAGTCGCCGCCGCCACTTGGGACACGTGGCATGATCTGGTTGGAGGACAGGGGCATGGGGTCATCCTTTACCTTTTAGTTTTTTACCAAAAATTTTACCAAATTCTCTAATTCCTCCTCGAGCTCCACACTTCCCTTCTCTTGAGGACACATATCTTCTTTTTATTGGCTCGAGCTAGTGCTTCAAACCTTGCCCCTTTGAAATTTTAGACGTTTTCCCTTGTGACACGTGGTATTTCTGATTCGTTCTGGGCTGCCGACTTTTCACGTCCACCATGTCCATTCGTCCCGGATGTCCCAAACTGTCTGGGACAAAAACTTCGATCTACCCAATTCGGGCTTCCCTGTCCCTCTTTCGGCCGATGACACGTGGCATAATTTGATTGGCTCTCGGCTCCTTCGGCTCCCCGCATCTACCGCGTACTTGTGTCCCAATTGTCCTGCATATCTGGAACAAATTATTCGAACCGCTCGAAATGGGATTCCTTGTCCTCTTTTGCATGCTGCTTTGCCCTTTCACGTCCTTCATGTCTTTTTGGCCCAGATGTCCCAACCTGTTCTGCACAACAGTTAGTCGATTTTTCTTTTACCTTCGGCTGGTTCGCCCTTTTGCATCCCACGCGTCCCCATGTCCCAACTGTCCCAATGCTCTGCGGACCGCTTGGCGGCCTTTTGGTCGATTCATGCCCTGACGTCCCAACTATCCCAAGGGACACCTGGACCAGGAATTAGCCAATTTTTGTGATTTTTTCTGGCCCAAGCCTATTTTTTGCAAATTTTTCATCCTTTTTTAGAACTTGCTCTTTTCTCCTTGGATAGGAGAGTTAGAAAAAATCGAGGGTACCCTAGAAACATGATTATTTGCTTTGAATCAATCTATCTACCGGGACTTGAGTATTTAATGCATGTTATCAAAATTACCCTAGGGGGTGAATTTTGGATAATAGGTAATGGTCATTAAGAGAGGCTCTATTCAAGTCTCTGAAGTCAACATACAACCTGATCTCTCCACTCTTCTTTCGATGGAACTAAGTTGGCAATCCAACTAGAATGCTTGATTGGAAATATGATCCTTGACTCAATCAGCTTGTCCATTTCTTTCCTCATGAGAGGTTCCATGTGTGGATTGTGGTCTTTGTTTCTGTCTGACAGGCTTAGTATTTGGATCCAATTCGATGGTATCTTTGAGATAAATTGGGATTGAAACCTTTCAAGTCTTCATAGCTCCAAGTAAACACGTCGGGGAACTCTTGGCATATTTGTATGAACTCATACCTTTCTTGTTCAATTGTCATCCTTCCAATTTGCAAGTGGTTTGTTCTCTTCTACCAAGATGGATACCGAATCCTCTCTCTTGACTGAATGTTTGCTTTCTCCTTTCTAAACTGATCATTGGGGTTAAAAATGGACTCCAAAGTGATAAGTCCCTTGGGTAGCTTGTTAGTTCTCACTGTACCACTTGGTCACCATCTTGTTGTTCCAATTTTCTTGATTCTTGGTTGAGAACTCAGCTTCTTCTTGTAAGAAATGGATGATTTGCTATTCATTTTCAAACACTTGCCAACCGACATTGTATATCGGCACGATGGCCTCACAATCACATGGACGTTTGGCTGTACCTTATCTTGTTGAATGCTTTCCACAATGTCAAAGGCTGCCCCCTCTGCTGCAAGCCTGTCGGCAAGAGCTTGATTCTATTTTCTAGGAATGGATTTGATGCCAAAACCCTCAAAATCTTCTATGAGGTCCCACACCTCGTTCTTTAGCACTTTGATTAGATCATTCTTGGAAGCATGATATCCCTTGACCTAATTTACAATCAATTCACTTGTCCCCAAAGACTTACAAGTTCTTTATTTCTCTCTTGATTGCCCAATGCATCCCTTGCACCAAGGCTTCATATTCAACAGTGTTATTGGACCATGCAAACTGAAATCTAAAAGCTAAATAGTACTTTACTCCTTGAGCTGAAACAAGCATAGCTCCACCTCCTGTACCTTGTCTACTCCTTGATCCATCAAAAATAGCTGTCATACCTCATTGTCATCTTTGTGGTTTGGCTTAGTGATGCTAGGAATAGGCTGATTTTCTTCGTGTATGCAATAGACCCTATCTCATATTCTTCCACTTCTTGATAAGAATCAAATGCATGTATCTTGTTTTCCCATTCATCAAGAGTTAGATCCGGGATGCTTCCAACTTTAGTGTCACTTCATCGCTTGGGTGATCTTCTTGATCAAATCTTTGAGCAATTGGCATTAATCGACTTGGAGTGTAAAGCTCAATGTGAAAGTTTGCAATACGTTTAGACCTGATTGTGGCTTTGGTTCCATACCTCATTTTGAATAGCATGTGTGACCAATCAGCAGAAAAATATCCCCAATCTTGGCGGTGAAGTCCTTGACAAGCATAGGGAAAAGAGTGGTGGAAGGTCTATGGTGATACATCTTGTAAAACAACAACATTTGGACATGCATGTAAGGTAAGACTCAAGTTTCTAATTACTCCAACTATTGCTCTTTGTTGTCCCATCCACTACACTACCCCTTTGGATGTTGTTTCATACTAAAGCCCTAGCTGATCAGCTATCTGTTTAGGCATTACCGAGCTACTTGCCCCGAGTCTATCATGCAATTGTGCACTAGCTGATTTCCAATGATTAATGAAACATAGAATGGAGGGGGTTTCAACATTTTATCTTGCTGTCGTTCATGATTTCCTTCAGGCTGGGCAGCATTTGTAAGTACCTTCTCCTACCTTTGGATCTGTTGATTTGAAGTTGTCCAGTCCTTCATGGCAGCTTGCAGCAGATCTCTTTGGCCTGGGATGGATAGCGATTCCCACATTGATATATTAACATTAGTATTCTTCATCTGATCAATGATGTTGAATGGGGATGAAGTATCCTTTGTTTTCCTTGGTTTGCACATTCACTCCTTGTATGTGGGCAAGCAACATTGGTGGTATTTGAGTTGGCCTAGGGGCTGTTCTTGGCTGCCCTTGTGCATTTGAAATTGGATTCTACTTGCCAATCATTTGTGGAGCCGTGGAAGGTCATGGATTGGTTGCGGCCAATGGCTGTTCTTCACCTAAATTCCTCCTTTTTGACCTTGTGTTAACTGCAACACCTTGAGACACTTGCTTGATTCATGCCACGTAAATCGCTTGCGGTTTACCAATGTGGTATCATTTGGGGCTGATTGCTGTTGGAATGTTTCTTGTTGTTAACTATTTCCTTGACTACCCTCACCCTCCACACTAGTAGTTGTCACCATTAGTGCTTGATTCAAATCACCATTGAAGCACATGGATTGGTTATGAGGCTCATTGCATGGAAAACACCAATCATACTCCTGGGCAATGTTTTTTTGTGTTGGCACCAATGCCTTAGAGGTAGATATGGCATTTGGATTATAGGGCTGGAATGGTCTATTGGCGGGAGGCCTTAATTGGTTCATATTTGAAGCTGGATTGGGAGGCCTTTGTGGTTGGTATGGATGCCTATTAGAAAATTTGAGCTTGGGGCTGATAAGAAGGTCTAAAACCTTGGGCCTGTTGCCTTTTGAGAGTAACCATCTCGTTGCCTAGGTTTTCCAATTGCTTCATGACTTCTTGAAGCTCATTTGGGGCACTTGGAGATGAAGTGGAAGCTTCATTTGAACTTTGATTTCTAGGAGTGGGAGAAGGAGCCAAATTAGGTGCTTGATTGGTGTTTGGACTCTCTAAACTTGGAAACAATGGCATAGGAGGTCTAGGGGCAAGTTTTCCAGCTTGGATCAAACAATTTTCATCCCTAATGGCAATGCTATAAGCCATAGGGATGGTTATGCATCTCATGGACTGAATTAACATAGAAATATCATAATTTAGAGCTTTGAGATAGTAGAGAAAAGAAACTCTTTGTTGGCCATTGACCGCCTTTGGAATTCTCTCCCAAGTCTTTTGAAATCTAAAGTTGAAATCGGTTAGCTACTCATTGGGAGCTCTCTTGATGGTTGTCAGCTGCTCTAAAAGAGACAAGTTGTCTCCTTCTATCCAAATTGCTCATGAAGTGCTATACACAGCTGATTCCAATTTGTGATAGAACTAGCTCCAAGGCTCCTAAATCATTGCAATGCTTTACCCTTGAATGAAGATGCTAGTAACTTGATAGCCACTTGCATCTCATTGATTTCATGAATTACACAAAGGTTAACAATATCTTTAACATGATCCCCTGGAGTAGTCTGATTTTCTCCAGTGAAGTACAGAATGTTCTTCAAGGCTGCAATAGGGATTAAATGTTGTGCATTGAGGGCAAGTGGGCTGCTGCCTGTGAAGTTGACGTAGGGGTTGTTTTGTGCCATTCTAATTGGTCTTAAAACCCTTGTTGACTGAATGAAAGGCCTACCAGGTGGAGGAGTTGAGAGTTTTCTATTTGGTGGAGATGGAGTCCTTTGAATCCTTCTTCCTCTTTTCCTTTTTCTTGGAGATAATTGCAGGTATTCAAATAGCATTTCTTCTCGAACTCTTGACCTTGTGGTGATTCTTCTCAGAGTTTTCGTGCTGCACTTTGCAGTTGAAACTAGTTAATTCTTCCCCTTGGAGTCACCAAATGTGAAAATAATTGCTCTTTTCAAGAAAGAAAATTGCAGCAGATGCACATCAACTTTGATGCAATAAAAATGAGACCTCTAGTCCCACCGGGCGTGCAAAAGCTGTTAGTAAAAATCACAAAGCACCCCTGGACACACATCGGGCTTCTAGGTTGATGTTTGGGCATCCAGTGTGAACAGCACAAACATGGAAACCTCTCTCCAAGTGTGGGACTTGTTAAACTGAGAGAGGAATCTCTAGATTAGAGGCTGGTTCCTCAAACTCCTCTGATTTAGATCTAATGCTTGCACAACTACAGAGGTTCAGATCCTGATCATACTCTAAATTGCAAGGAGACAGGATAGAAATGTAAAAATTGAAACTAACTAAAGATGGTGATGCACCAAAAGGAGTGGTGAATATTTTTGTCATGAAAATAGACACAAACCAAAGATTTCAACATGAAACATACAAAGTGATAAGATATAATTTAGGATCGAAATGAAGCAAATAATACAAATAAAGGATGAAACCCATTCACAAAGCTTGCATTATCATTTTCAATGTCAAAACCACTGCATTACAACCTCAGAGAGGTAGAAAAACTGTTACAATCCTTGAAGAGGTCTGATTCTTACAACAATCACTTGCTGGAGGTGAAAGAAGAAGTATGCTATGCCAAAAAAATGTTCCACCTTAAGAAATGAGCCAAATCTAGCTTTTTCATTGCATGGGTCGAGCCCAGGAGAGAGAAAATGTACAAAACATGGGAGCCCATTCCTCATTGACTGCAAATGCATTAAAATGGCATGGGGGACCTTAAAAACCCATACCCTATCATTTTTGACTGAATTGGAGGAGAATGCGACCCATTCTGCATTAAATTTGGTCGCTGAAATGTCATTTCTGGCCATGGACACACGTCAGAGCCGTTTCTTAACTTTCTCTCTCCAGACTGAACCAAAATTCAAGATTGACCTTGGAATCATGTAGATAATTTCATAATCTTTCCAATGATATAAAGAACGTGCAAATCTGAGCTCTGGATCGAAAGATATGGCGATCTGAAGATTTAGGGCACAAAACAAGCAAAAATGGGTTTTGAAAATTTTTCCCACGCTCCGCCACCTGGACGACACGTGTCGGGCGCTGATTGGATGAGAAATTCTCTCTCCTTCCCTTACCCATGGGTTTTCCTTGAAATTTTTGACCTTTTTATGATTTTGGAACATTTTGCATTTTTTCCCACGTCCCTACCACTTGGAACACGTGGCATGATCTGGTTGGAGGACAGGGGCACCGGGTCATCCTTTACCTTTTAGTTTTTGGCCAAAACTTTTTCCAAATTCTCTAATTCCTCCCTGAGCTCCACACTTCCCTTCTCCTTAGGACACGTGTCCTCTTTTTATTGGCTCGGGCCAACACTTCAAACCTTGCTCTTTGAAATTTTGGATGTTTTCCCTTGTGACACGTGGCGTTTCTGATTCGTCTGCGCAGCCTGTCGGCTTTTCACATCCTCCACGTATTTTCAGATCTGGGTGTCCCAAACCATCTAGGAAAAATTCTCCGATCCACCCGATTTGGGCTTCCCTGTCCCTCTTTCGGACGATGACAAGTGGCGTAATTTAATTGGATCTCGGCTCCTTCGGCTACCCGCATCCGCCGCATCCATTTGTCCCAACTGTCCCGGACTGTCTGGGACAAATTCTTCCGAACCACCCGAAATGGGCTTCCTTATCCCTCTTTGTGGCCACTTCACCTTTTCATGTCCTTCACGTCCTTTCGGCCTAGATGTCCCAACCTATTCTGCACAATAGTTAGTTGATTTTGCTTTTACCTTTGGCGGTTCACCCTTTCGCGTCCCGCGCATCCCCACGGCCCAGATGTCCCTTTGCTCTACGGACCGCCTAGCGGCCTTTCGGCCGATTCATGCCCCGATGTCCCAACTGTCCCAAGGACCGCCTGGACTAGGACTTAGCCATTTTTCATGATTTTTCCTGCCCCAAGCTTGTTTTTTGCAACTTTTTCACCCTTTTTTAGAACTTGCTCTTTTCTCCTTGGACAGGAGAGTTAGAAAAATTCCAAGGGGACCCTAGAAACATGATTTTTTGCCTTGAATCAATCTATTTGCCTAGGACACGTATTCTGATGCATGTTATCAAATTTACCCTGGGGGTGAATTTTGGATAACAACTCCTTGTGTTCCCACCTCTCATGTACCTCAATCTACATTTTTGAGTTTCAGACACTCAAATCATTCTCGAAATGGCACCATCGGATAGAACTCTCTCTCAGCTTTCCAGAAAGGTAAATTTTACCTCCTAACTCCTTATATGTTTCAAGTTATGGCTCGGTGGAGTTTTTGTGGAAAATTTTCCCATTTGAGGCCCACAGCCAATAGGAATCTGCGACATGGTAGAGGAGTTCAGGGGTCGGAGGCAAGTTTGAAAATTTTCCAAGTTTTGGTCGAAGGTTCAAATGGAAATTTTTACCCGCAGGGCCCGCGGACCAATCACGGTGTGACACGTGTCACAAGGGGAGGCTCAATGAAAAATTGGCTAAGTGTTTAAGAAGGAAAATTTTTGAATTTTGTCCCACGTGACCAATAAGAGCACGACACGTGTCCAAAGTAGGGGCGCGGGCGTCGGGGTTAAAATTGAAATTTTGGCTAAGTCTTGCCAAAAGGTTCAAAAGGAAAAATTGGCCCACATGGCCCGTGTCCAATGGCATCCCTCCACATGTCTTCATGGATCAGAGTGGCGGAGGAGAGGGTGGAATTTTCACTTAGTGTTTTTGCCGAGTTTCCAAAGGTGAAGTTTGAAGAGAGGGCTCGAGCCAATAGAAATAGGACACGTGTCCTACGGGGCTGGGGGGTTTAGAGCTCGGGTGGAACATAGAAAATTTGGAAAAAAATTTGGCCAAAAAATTGAAAGGGAAAGGTTTCCCCATGCCCCTATCGACCAACCAAATCATGCCACGTGTCCCAAGTGGTGGGGCGGGGGAAAATGAATTTTTTTCAAAGTATAAAAAAGGGTCGAATTTTCAAAGGAAAACCCGCGGAGGAGGAAGGAGAGAGAATTCTAAAGCCAATCAGAGCCCGACACGTGGCACTCAGACCAGCGGAGTGTGGGAATTTTTTAAAATTTTTTCCAAAGACAAAAAAGAGGTAAAATTTGAAAATTTTTCCCGCCGATCCGTTTTGGGCCATTTTTGCCCTAAATCTTCAAACGATCATATCTTTTGATCCATAGCTCAGATTTTCACGTTCTTTATATCATTGAAAAGATGTTGAAATTATCTACATGATTCCATGGTAAATTTTGAATTTTGGTTCAGTTTGGAGAGAGAAAATTCAAAAATTCTTCTGGTACGTGTCCATGGCTAGAAATGACATTTCAACAACCAAATTTAATACAAAATGGGTCGCATTCTTCTCCAGTATGGTCAAAAATGTCAGAGCATGGGTTTGTAAGGGCCTCCATGCTATTTTAATGCATTTTCAATCAATGAGGAATGGCTCCCATGTTTTTCATGTTTTCTCTCTCCTGGGCTCGACCCATGCACTGTAAAAGCCAGATTTGGCTCATTTCTTTAAGGTTGAACACTTTTTGGCATAGAAAACTTCTTCTTTCACCTCCAGCAAGTGAATTTTGTAAGAATCAGGCCTTTTTCAAGTATTGCAGCTGGTTTATACCTCTTTGATGGTGGAATGCAAGAGATTTTACATGGAAATGACAGTGCAAACTCTGTGAATGCTTTCAGTCCTCTGTTTGTATTGTTTTTACTTCATTTTAAGACCTCTAATTGCATCTATCAGCTTGTGTATGCTTTCCCTTGTTGCATTTCATGAATTTGTGTCTATTTACATGGCAAAAATGTTACACCACTCCTTTTGGTGCATCACCATCTTTAGTTTAGTTTCATTTTTACATTTTTATCCCTGTCTCCTTGCAATCTAGGGCAGAATTAGGATTTGAACCTTTGCAGTTGTGAAAATATAGATCTAAATCAGATGATTTTGAGGAACCAGACCTCTAATCTAGAGATTCCTCTCTCATTTTCACAAGTCCCACACTTGGAGAGAGGTTTCCATGTTGTTCAATCACACTGGATGCCTAAAACATCAATTTAGAACCTTGATTTACATCCAGGGGTGCTGCTGATTTGTAACAATAGTTTTGGCATGCCGGTGGGACCTTAGAGGTCTCATTTTTATTGCAGCAAAGTTGATGTGCATCTGCTGCAATTTTCTTGCTTGAAAAGAGCTATAATTTGCATATCTGGTGACTCCAAAGGGAAGAATCAACTGGTTTCAGCAGTGCAGGCTGAAAACTCATGAGAAGAATCACCACAAGGTCAAGAGTTGGAGAAGAAGAAGTGTTGTTTGAATACTTGCAATTATCTCAAGAAGAAGGCAAAGAGGAAGAAGGATTCAAAGGTCTCCATCTCCACCAAACAGAACTCTCTCAACTCCTCCACCTGGTAGGCCTTTCATTCAGTCAACAAGGGTTTTAAGACCAATTAGAATGGCACAAAACAACCCCTATGTTAATTTCACAGGAAGCATCCCACTTGCCCTCAATGCACAACATCCAATTCCAATTGTAGCCTTGAAGAACATTCCCTACTTCACTGGAGAAAATCAGACTACTCCAGGTGATCATGTTAAAGACATTGCCAACCTTTGTGCAATTCATGAAATCAATGAGATGCAAGTGGCTGTCAAATTGTTGGCATCTTCATTCAAGGGGAAAGCATTGCAATGGTTTAGGAGCCTTGGAGCTGGTTCTATCACAAATTGGAATCAGCTATGTATAGCACTTCATGAGCAATTTGGAGAGAAGGGAGACAACTTGTCTCTTTTGGAGCAGCTGACAACCATCAAGAGAGCTCCCAATGAGTAGCTGACTGATTTCAACTTCAGATTTCAAAAGACTTGGGAGAGAATTCCAGTGGCAGTCAGGCCAACAGTAGAAGGTGCTTTTCTCTACTATCTCAAAGCTCTAAATTCTGATATTTCTATGTTGATTCAGTCCATGGGAGGCATAACTATCCCTATGGCTTATAGCATTGCCATTAGGGCTGAAAATTGTTTGATTCAAGCTGGAAAACTTGCCCCTAGACCTCCCATGCCATTGTTTCCAAGTTTAGAGAACCCAAACACTAATCAAGCACCTAATTTGGCTCCTTCTCCCACTCCTAGAAATCAGAGTTCAAATGAAGCTTCTACTTCATCTCCAAGTGCCCCAAATGAGCTTCAAGAAGTCATGAAGCAATTGCAAAACCTAGGCAATGAGCTGGTTACTCTCAAAAGGCAAGCAAGCCCAAGGTTTTAGACCTTCTTATCAGCCCCAAGCTCAGCCTAACAGTAGCCATACCAACCACAAAGGCCTCCTAATCCAGCTGCAAATATAAATCAAACAAGGCCTCCTACTAATAGACCATTTCAGCCCTATAATCCAAATGCCATATCTGCCTCTAAGGCATTGGTGCCAACACAAAACAACATTGCCCAGGAGTATGATTGGTGTTTTCCATGCAATGAACCTCATAACCAATCCATGTGCTTCAATGGTGCTTTGAATCAAGCATTAATGGTGATAACTACTGGTGTGGAGGGTGAGGGTAGTCAAGGAAACAACCAACAACAAGAAACATTCCAACAACAATCAGCCCCAAATGACACCATGTTGGTAAATTGGCAAGCAGAGGATTTTTGTGGCATGAATCAAGTGAGTTTCTCAAGGTGTTGTAGCCAACACAAGGTCAAAAAGAAGGAATTTGGGTGAAGAACAACCATTGGCTCCAACCAATCCATGACCTTCTATGGTTCCACAAGTGGTTGGAAAACAAAATCCAATTGTAAATGCACAAGGGCAGCCAAGAACAGCTCCTAGGCCAACTCAAATACTAGTTGTTGCTGCCCACATGCAAGGAGTGAATGTGAAAACCAAGGGACAACAAAGAGATCCTTCATCACCATTCAGTATCATTGATCAGATGAAGAAGACAAATGTCAATATATCAATGTGGGAATCCCTATCTATCCCAGGCCAAAGAGATTTGCTGCAAGCTGCCATGAAGGACTGGCCAACTTCGAATCAGCAAGTTCAGATGCAAGAGAAAGTGCTCACAAATGCTGCCCAGCCTGAGGGGAATCATGGAGGACAGCAAGGTAAAATGTTGAAGCCCCCTCCCTTCTATGTTTCATTAATCATTGGAAATCAGCTAGTGCACAATTGCATGATAGACTCCAGGGCAAGTAGCTCAGTGATGCCTAAACAAATAGCTGATCAGCTAGGGCTCTAGTATGAAACCATATCCAAAGGGGTAGTGCAGCTGGATGGGACAACAGTAACAACAATTGGGGTGATTAGAAACTTGAGTCTTACCTTGCATGCATGTCCAAATGTTGTTGTTTTACAAGATGTATCAGTCATAGACCTTCCACCACTCTTTTCCCTTTGCTTGTCAAGGGACTTCACAGCCAAGATTGGAGGATATTTTTCTGCTGATTGGTCACACATGCTGTTCAGAATGAGGTATGGAACCAAAGCTACAATCAGGTCTGAACCTATTGCAAACTTCCACATTGAGCCTTACACTCCAAGTCAGATTAATGCCAATTGCTCAGCATTTGATCAAGAAGATCACCCAAGCACTGATGAAGCTGACACCAAGGTTGGGAGCATCCCGGATCTAACTCTTGATGAATGGGAAAACAAGGTACATGCTTTTGATCCTTATCAAGAAGTAGAAGAATCTGAGCTAGGGGTCTATTGTATACATGAAGAAAATCAGCCTATTCCTAGCATCACCAAGCCAAACCACAAGGATGACAATGAGGTATGGCAGCTGTTTTTTGATGGATCAAGGAGTAGACAAGGTGCAGGAGGTGGAGCTATGCTTGTTTCACCTCAAGGAGTAAAGTACTATTCAGCTTTTAGATTTCAGTTTGCATGCTCCAATAACACTGTTGAATATGAAGCCTTGGTGCAAGGGATGCATTGGGCAATCAAGAAGAAAATAAAGAACTTGCAAGTCTTTGGTGACAGTGAATTGATTGTAAATCAGGTCAAGGGACAACATGCTACCAAGAATGATCTACTCAAGTGCTACAAGAACAGGGTATGGGACCTCATGGAAGATTTTGAGGGTTTTGGCATCAAATCCATTCCTAGGAAAGAGAATCAAGCTGCTGACAGGCTTGCAGCAGTAGGGGCAGCCTTTGACATTGTGGAAAGCATTCAAAAAGAAAAGGTATAGCCAAACATCCACGTGATTGTGAGGCCTTCAGTGCCGGATAACAATGTCAGTTGGCAAGTATTTGAGAATGACCAGAAAATCATCCATTTCTTACAAGAAGAAGCTGAGTTCTCAGCTAAGAATCAAGAAAAATTGGAACAACAGTATGGTGACCAAGTGGTACAGCTAAGAACTAACAAGCTGCCCAAGGGACTTATCACTTTGGAGTCCATTTTTAATCCCAATGATCAGTTTAGGAAAGAGAAAGAAAACATTTAGGTCAAGAGAGAAGATTCAGTATCCATCTTGGTGGAAGAGAACAAACCATTGCAAATTGGAAAGATGACAACTGAACAAGAAAGGTATGAGTTCATACAGCTGTGTCAAGAGTTCCTTGATGTGTTTTCTTGGAGCTATGAAGACTTGAAAGGTTTCAATCCCAACTTAGCTCAGCATACCATTGAATTGGATCCAAATACTAAGCCTGTCAGGTAGAAACAAAGACCAGTCAATCCACATATGGAGCCTCTCATGAGGAAAGAATTGAACAAGATGATTGAGTCAAGGATCATATTCCCAATCAAGCATTCTAGTTGGGTTGCCAACTTGGTTCCAGTCAGAAAGAAGAGTGGAGAGATCAGATTGTGTGTTGACTTCAGAGACTTGAATAGAGCATCTCTCAAGGACCATTACCCACTCCCTTCCATGGAGCAAATCTTGCAAGTTGTGGCTGGCTCGAGAGGTTTTCACTACTTGATGGCTACTCAGGCTACAATCAGATTATGGTGAAGGAAGAAGACCAGTTCAAGACAGCCTTCACAACCAAATGGGGAACTTATGCATATAGGAAAATGCCATTTGGGCTATCCAACGCTAGTGCTACTTTCCAAAGAGCAATGGACATGGCATTCAAAGGTTTGATTAACAACGTGGTGCTGATTTACCTTGATGATATCACTATTTTTTCCAAGAATGCAGCAGACCACCTCTCTCATTTGAGACAAGTCTTCACGAGGTGCAGGAGATTTGGAGTGTCTTTGAATCCTAAGAAGTGTATCTTTCTTACACATGAAGGAAAGCTCCTTGGCCATATTGTCTCCAAAGAAGGATTAGCAATTGATCCAGAGAGGGTTGAAGCCATAAGAGCACTACCATTTCCAAGCCACAAGAAAGCCCTTCAGAGTTTCTTGGGGAGGATAAACTTTGTTTGGAGGTTTGTCCCAGATTTTGCAGCCCTTGTCAAACCCATCACCAAAATGTTAAAGAAGAGCATGGATTTCAAGTGGATAAAGAGAAGGCAAGGAGAGTTTTGAAGCAATCAAAGAAGCTATCTCTCAAGCACCAACTCTCATCAACCCAGATTTCTCCAAGGATTTCATCCTCTATGCATTTGGAGGTAATGATACTATTTCTATGCCATTTTGGTACAGTAGAACAAGGACAATGATGAGCAGCCAATTGCTTTCTTCAGCCAGAGCCTAGATGACTATGAGGTGAGGTATTCTTTTATTGAGAAGCATGTGCTGGTAGTAATCAGAAGCTTGAAGAAATTCAAGCATTTAGTCTCAAACAACAAGGTCCAGTTGTTGGTCTCACATGCTGGGGTTAAGGACTTCCTCCTCAACAAAGATTTGAATGAGAAAAGGGTAGGTTGGATCACCCATGTCATGGAGTATGACATTGAGATCAAAATCACCAAGCTGGTAAGAGGAAAAGGATTGTGTGAGCAGCTGGTTTTGGGGAAGCAAAAAGAAGCATGCAATGAAGGAGAGGTTGTTTTGACAGTTCAAGACAGCCATGAGCCATGTGGCACTCAAGAAGAAAACAATGCTGCCCCCACTCCTTGCTGGACCCAAGGTATAATGCACTTCCTAAGCATAGGCCTATGCCCTCCAGGAGATGAACAAGACCCAAAGAAGACACTTCAGATTGCAGGCTGTCCCATATGCCATTGTTGATGGAGTTTTGTTCAAGAAAGATGTGAATGGAGTGCTGCTGAGATGCATTAGCACAAATCAGATTCAGAGGGTATTGGAAGAGTTCCATGGTGGACCAGCTGGTGGTCATTTTGCACCAAGAGTGACAGCTCTAAAAATCATGAAGGCTGGTTATTATTGGCCTAAAATTTTTAGTGATTGCTATGCATGGATCAAGAGGTGTAAGAATTGTGCATTCTTCATAGGAAAAGAGAGACTTGTTGCCCTTCCATTGCATCCAATCTCAGTTGACCAGCCATTCATGCAATGGGGTTTGGACTTCATTGGAGTCATTAATCCCAATTCAAGTCAAGGGCACAAATGGATTTTGATGACACCATGGACTACTTCACCAAGTGGACTGAAGCAGTAGCACTCAAAGAAGTAAATGAGTCCAGCATCTTAGACTTTTATGAGGGGATACAACCAGATTTGGTCTACTGCTACAATAATCTAGATAATGCATTGGCATTCATTGGATCCAAGGTGACTGAGTGGGCTGTCAAGAATGGGATCTACCTAAGCACTTCATCAAACTATTACCCTCAAGGTAATGGCCAAGCTGAGTCTACAAACAAGAACTTGTTGAGGATCATTAGGAGGACTCTTGATGAGAATCAGAGGTCTTGGCATACCAAACTGAAATCAGCCTTATGGGCTGATAGGATAACTCCCAAGAGATCCACAGGTAACTCTCCATTCAAGCTTGTTTATGGAAGAGAGGAAATCTTGCCCATGTCACTTGAGTTGCCAACATTGGAACTCATGAAGCAGTTAGAGTTGCTAGAGTTTAAGCCCATGGAGGTGAGATATGCGAGTTGATGGAGCTGCAGGAGGTCAGAGATCAGGCATCCCAAGCAATGGAAAAGGATCAAGCTTTGATCAAGAAGACCTTTGATAGGAAGGCCAAGGATAGATCTTTTCAAGTTGGAGATCTAGTGTTGAAATGGGATGTGGATAGAGACAAAACCGGGAAGGCATTCAAAATTTGATGCCATTTGGAGTGGCCCATACATGGTCACGAAGTGCAAGAACAACAATGCTTTCAATTGGCCTCATTGGATGGTGAAGAACTACAGATTCCAGTCAATGGAATCTATCTCAAGCGTTGCTTCTAGAGGGAAATTCACCACCTTGTAAATATTAGATTAGATTTTCATTCCTCCAAGTGCTTTGCACATTGTTTTGCTGTAGGTTAGTTTTTTGTTTTCCCTAAGTGCTTTGGCATAGCTTGTTGTCCCTGGAGATGTTTTGCAGTCCTTGCTTCCATCAGGTGATATTCCATCTTCCTCCTTGCAACATTCTAAGTCAGTTGGGGTTCTAAATAGAGAAATTTTTTTGACTCCATGCCCAATGGACTGCTTGAGGCAACTGGTACTTTCATCTAGCAGGTAGATGACCCCTCTGAGTCACCAAAATTGTTATCCAAAATGTGCCCCTACTCATTTTTTGTGGCTAACTCCTTGTGTTCCCACCTCTCTTGTGCCTCAGTCTACATTTTTTGAGTTTCAGACACTCAAATCATTCTAGAAATGGCACCATCAGATAGAGCTCTCTCTCAGCTTTCCAGAAAGGTAAAGTTTGCCTCCTAACTCCTTATATTTTTCAAGTTATGGCTCGGTGGAGTTTTTGTGGAAAATTTTCCCATTTGAGGCCCCGCGACCAATAGGAAGCTGCCACGTGGCAGAGGAGTTCGGGGGTCGGAGGCAAGTTTGAAAATTTTCCAAGTTTTGGTCGAAGGTTCAAATGGAAATTTTTTCCCGCGGGGCCCGCGGACCAATCACAGTGTGACACGTGTCACAAGGGGAGGCGCAATGAAAAATTGCTAAGTGTTTGAGAAGGAAAATTTTTGAATTTTGGCCCATGGCCAATAGGAGCACGACACGTGTCCAAAGTAGGGGCGCGGGCGTCGGGGTTAAAATTGAAATTTTGGCTAAGTCTTGCCAAAAGGTTCAAAAGGAAAAATTGGCCCGCGTGGCCGCGTCTAATGGCATCCCTCCACGTGTCTTCATGGATCAGAGCGGTGGAGGAGAGGGTGGAATTTTCACTTAGTGTTTTTTGCCGAGTTTCCAAAGGTGAAGTTTGAAGAGAGGGCCCGAGCCAATAGAAACAGGACATGTGTCCTACAGGGCCAGGGGGTTCGGAGCTCGGGTGGAACATAGAAAATTTGGCAAAATTTTTGGCCAAAAAAAAGGAAAAAGGTTTCCCCCATGCCCCTATCAACCAACCAAATCATGCCACGTGTCCCAAGTGGCGGGGCGCGGGGGGAAAATGAAATTTTTTCCAAAGTATAAAAAAGGGTCAAATTTTCAAAGGAAAACCCATGGAGGAGGAAGGAGAGAGAATTCCAGAGCCAATCAGAGCCTGACATGTGGCACTCAGACCAGCGGAGCATGGGAATTTTTGAAAAATTTTCCAAAGACAAAAAAGAGGTAAAATTTGAAATTTTTTCCCGCCGATCCGTTTTTGGGCCATTTTTGCCCTAAATCTTCAAATGATCATATCTTTTGATCCATAGCTCAGATTTTCACGTTCTTTATATCATTGGAAAGATGTTGAAATTATCTACATGATTCCATGGTCAATTTTGAATTTTGGTTTAGTTTGGAGAGAGAAAATTCAAAAATGCTTCTGGTACGTGTCCATGGCCAGAAATGACATTTCAACAACCAAATTTAATACAAAATGGGTCGCATTCTTCTCCAGTATGGTCAAAAATGTTAGAGCATGGGTTTGTAAGGACCTCCATGTTGTTTTAATGCATTTTCAATCAATGAGGAATGGCTCCCATGTTTTTTCACATTTTCTCTCTCCTGGGCTCGACCCATGTACTGTAAAAGCCAGATTTGGCTCATTTCTTCAGGGTTGAACACTTTTTGGCATAGAAAACTTCTTCTTTCACCTCCAACAAGTGAATTTTGTAAGAATCAGGCCTTTTTCAAGTATTGTAAGCTGGTTTATACCTCTTTGATGGTGGAATGCAAGAGATTTTACATGGAAATGACAGTGTAAACTCTGTGAATGCTTTCAATCCTCTGTTTGTATTGTTTTTACTTCATTTTAAGACCTCTAATTGCATCTATCAGCTTGTGTATGCTTTCCCTTGTTGCATTTCATGAATTTGTGTCTATTTACATGGAAAAAATGTTACACCACTCCTTTTGGTGCAT
>CM031235.1:512519049-512523143 GCA_018340775.1 Taxus wallichiana var. yunnanensis
GTGCGCCTTACTATCGGCCTGTTATATACATTTTTCATGCGCCCTGCGTCCCGAACCTTAAAAGTTCTAACTCTTTCTTCTGCTAGTATTCCCATGGAAGATCAAATGACTAATTCAAGCTTCTTGGATTGGGTTTCGCTCCTTCTACGTGCAGATCATCAGATAAGCCTTGAAGAACACATGTCTACGTCAAGCAAGAGACCCATCAAACCAAGAGGGAAGGCAAAGCTAACAGAAGAAGAAATGAAATACAAATATCAGAGGGTCAGGATGCCCGAATCACAGGCAGAGTGTAATATGGATGTCGGGGATTACGGTGGGCCACATTGACATAGAGGAGTGCAGGTAAGGACTCGAGAAAGTGACAAGAGAGTCCATGGATGGATAAATTGATAGGCGGCGCCTGCACATTTCGCCGGTGGGATTCTGTCAGTCTTTGTTAATAATGAGTTTATGATGGTTGTTGCCTGATCCTTCAACAAAGACACAAGATGTGTCGAGAATAGCAAGGGCGAGGTAGTTATAAACCTCACTTGCCGTCATTTTGAGTTGATGCTTGGCATCCCTCACCACCGAAACTATGTGTGGCATCGGCCAAAAGAATGCCTCAAGGCTTGGGAGGACAACGAGACGATTGCATGCGATTGATGAATGAGGTCTACCTCAAGAATAAGAAGGTAGTGACCCGGTGGCCTCAAACTATCCACCGGAGTGATTTCTCGAGAGGAACTCGGACACTGATCACCTTCTGAGCAGAGTCTTCGGTCTTTCGGATGCTCACTACTTCCATAAGTGGATCTTTGCGATACCTTGGACACAATGAATAAGAATGCGCCCGATCGGCGTTTACTGGCTTTGGGGAAATAATAAGCAGACACAATATCGAGCAAGCGCAACGATTCGCTACAACAGGAGTGTTCCACATGAACTCCTACGTAGTGTATGCTGCTGCGTCTGAAAGGGATTATCCAGGGCTGCACCGAAGTGGAACTTGGCCTCAGGCCAAAATATATGAATACTATCAAGAGCTGAAGCTGGAGAACAGCATCCAACACTTCGCTAAGATCAATGATGTTTTCTTCTATCACATCATGTGCATATTGCGGCCAAATTTGACTCATGGCCGGACAACCAAAAACATAGTGGCAGTCACAGAGAAGTGGGGGGCCTTGTTCACCCAGTTTCCCACATTCACCTATCTGAGGGCGGTCAACTTTTTGGGTGAACCAACCGAGGTTGCCAAGGTATCTTTGGACCAAAGCTGATTTTATTGGAACTATCAAGCACGGCTCGTCACATACCATGAAAAGTGCCTCGAGAAGAAAGAAGGGTGGAACTCCTTTCCCCCTCACGGTAGGCCGTTACACATGCTCCCGGCTATCACAAGGTGAAGGAGATGTTTGCTTTGAGCTAGAATTGCTCAACCTAAAGCATGATTTCCTAGCCAAGGCCCACATTCGACCCTAGGGTTGTCTACCGAGGGCTAAGCTTGATCCGATTCATGTCCCTCAGTTGAGGATATCTACATTGACGTTCTCCATGAGGTAGAACTCGGAAGAAAGGATCACTCTCGCTTAGCGTGCGGAAATCATCCATTACGGAGTGGCCATTGTCCCAAAAGGCTTCCAAACCACGGAAGATGAAGTAGACAAAGTGTATAATGACAGAAGGGGATGATTGGCCCTTCCAGGACATTGTGATAAGCGAGGCTCCTCGGACAATCGAGGAGAGGGTCAAGGAGACTATGCGGAGAACAGAGCATTGGTGCCGCATGAATGGGTTAATCTACCTCGGTGTAGATTTTACAACTTCTCCTTTGGGTAATGCCTCGAGGTCAAAGAAGCGGCTAAAAGGCAAAGCTGCGGAAGGTGAGCCTAGCACCATTCGGGAGGAAGCCCCTGAAAGTCCTCTTCCTTGAGCTGAACAAGTAATAACCTGGAAGCGGAGAAGGAATTGTGAGAGGATAGTCCTATACGCCCATCCACCCGGGATGTCGGCATGCTACAACTACTGAGAGGTCCCTCTATCCCTTCTTCTTCTCTTCCTCCCCTTCCTCGGATGTCAAAGCTGACCACTCCTTTGGTTGTGTCCTCTCCCCCTTCTTCTACTCTCTCCCCTGCCTCTTCGTCCATCTTCTCCTCTCTCGCTGATTTGTCTTCCTCCATTTCTTCCCTCATTTCGGGCTCCCTTCCCTTCCCATGTCTTCTAAATTTGCGGTTTCCCTTCCTCCGTGGGCATGTCTTGGCTATTCTTTCAATGCCACCGCCGCGTGTCTCCACGTTCTTCCCCTCTTCTACCGTTGCTGCCTCCCCCTCTGTCTCTGGTCCTTCTTCAATAGGACCAGCTTGGATCTCTCAGTAGCTGAGCCAAGCCAAAGAGGAAAGTCCCCATCGCTCCGATGGACTTTTGATCATTCCGGCTAAAGGAGCAAAGAAGCACAAGCGGTTACACGCTTCTCCAAAGCGCTGCGGTGAGAGGTTATGGAAATTGCCTACCCGATCCCACCAAAGAGAAAGAAGATCTGTCTCGGCAGAGATTTCACGGTGACCCAAGTCACGATGGGGACATCCCTCGAAAGTCTCCGGGGAAGCTCTTTCGCGATTGATGCACTCTGTGAAAAGCTTGGGAAGCAAAGGAAGAAAAGGCTGCGAAGGAGCAGAATAAATACTGCTTCAAGCCCTACGAGAAGATGGGAAGTGCACCTCCCACAAGCTGCCGCCGAGACTCTGAGTTGCTCGGTCGGGAGAAGATCAATGAATATTCAAAGATCGGCGAGCGGGTATGTTTGTTTACGCTTGGAGGAGCAAATCCTTAAGGATAGTGAAAAGGTGATCGCGAGTATATCGGTTTATACGAACATCGAGAAGGAAAATAAGGAACTCCAAACATTAGCAAGTCCGATATCGGAAAGAGCTAGAAAACGCAGACTCCAACACGAGGCCTTCCAACAAATGTTCGATTGTTCGTCGAAGATTTGGTCAAGTTTGGAGTATTCGGTCATCGAGGACCCTCAACAAGACCATGTCCACTCACGGACTATCGGATAGATCAGCTCGAATTTGTGTTAGAGAAGATAGACAAGGTGAAGGAAGAGGCCACGGATGTGATGCATCAAATGGAGAAGATTGTTCTATCTATGACTCGGGGTTGCTCACTCCTTCCCTCACCTTGAGATCAGGCAACGATACTATCCGAATTTTCAAGGAGTTAGCTTCTCGAGGACGAGGGCGGAAGTCACTTTCGACATCGAATCCATCAACAACCTACTGGCCTGTAGAGACTTCATCGGGTCCCTAATCGAGGCGGGTAAAGACTATTCCAAGGTCCCCGAAAAGCTCATTGATGAGCGGGAAACTTGCGAAGCAATCAGTGAAAGGCACAAGGATCCATCACAGGATCAATTTGCGCCAATGATCAGCAAGTTCTTGGAATACCGCGCTCAGTTCCACATCTCATCTCCTGATCAGCATCAAAAACAGGCGACCCCTTTTAGGCCACAGGATGATGATGATGAATAGCTTCTTCTTCTTCTTCTTCTTCTTCTTCTTCTCCTCTCTATTCTCCGACTTTCTCTTCGAAATATCTGAAGTGTGTTGGCACAAACGATGACATCATCCATGTTGCATCATGGGATGATGTCATCCATCCAAGTTGTCAAAGTCAACATGACTTTTGGATATTTTGTAAATATCTTGTGAATAAGTGGTTGGCTCCATTTTGCCTTCTCTCTCCCTCACTTTCTATAAATACTAGAATACTTGTTGTATTCGAGGGTAAACATTTTGAGATAGAAATAGAAGTGAGGAGAGAAAGACTTTGAGCTTTCTTTGCAATGTGAGATAAAAACAATTAATACAATTATTCAGACTTTGTGCTCAATAGCTGTGTTATACATTAAGATCTTTCTTATGTTAGATCTGCATGTGTTTATTTGTTGAATTCATATCTACTTTTCCGTCACTTGTTTATCGGTATTGCTTTGTTTATTTATGCGAAGTAGGTTTGGCTCTGTTTACATTACCAAGCCCAAAGCATAGATTTTTGACCCTTCCGCTTTGGAACTCATTTCTTTTCTTCCTTCGGATCTGTTCTTT
>CM031235.1:512523243-512530743 GCA_018340775.1 Taxus wallichiana var. yunnanensis
GAGACCTAAACCCTAAACCCTAATCTTGAGAACTAAACATTAAACCCTTAACCCTAAATATTAAACCCTAAACCATAAACCATAAACCATAAATCCTAAACCCTAATCCCTAAATCTGAAATCTCAAACCCTTAACCCTAAACCCTAAAAAATAAAATTTTAATCGTAATCCCACCCTTTCGCCCTAAACACTAAACCGTTAGCCCTAAACCTTAAACCCTGAGACCTAAATCCTAAACCTTAAATAATAAACACTAAACACTAAACCAAAAACCCTACAAATTAAACCCTAAAAGCCTGTAAACCCTAAACCATAAATCCTAAACCCTATACCCTAAAACCTAAACCATAGATTATAATCCCTTAGCCCTAAACAGTAAACCCTAAACCCTAAACAATAAACCCTAAATCCTAATTATTAAACCCTAAACTATAAAACATAAACCATAAATCCTAAATTCTAAACCCTAAAATCAAAATCCTAAACCCAACACCCTAAACCCTATACCCTAAAAACTAAACATTGAATTGTAAACCCCATAAACCCTAAAACTTAAACTCTAAACCATAAAAACTAAACCTTTAATCATAAACCCCAAAGAACCTAAACCTTTAGCCTAAACCATAAACCCTAAGCTTTAAACTGTAATCCCTTATCCTTAAATCTTAAACGCCGAGACCTAAACCTTAAACCCTAAACCATAAATCCTAAACCCTAAACCCTAAACCTGAAACGCTAAACCCTAAACCCTAAACCATAAAAAATAAAACTTGAATCATAAACCCCATAAACACTAAACCCTTAACCCTAAACTGAGCCTAAACCGAACCGTAAACCCTAAATCCTAATTATTAAACCCTAAACCATAAAACATAAACCATAAATCCTAAACCCTAAACCCTAAATTCGGAACCCTAAACCATACACCCTAAACCATATACCCTAAAAACTAAACCTTGAATCGTAAACCCCATAAACCCTAAACCTTAAACCCAAAACCATAAACCTAAAACCTAAAAACCTAAACCTAAATCATAAACCCCAAAGACCCTAAACCTTTAAGACTAAACCATAAACCCTAAACCTAAACCCTAAACCCTAAGCCTTAAAATAGTAAATCCCTTGGCCTAAATCTTAAACCTAAAACCCTAACCCTAAACCCTAAAAAATAAACCATAAACCTTAAATCCTAAACCCTAAACCCTAAACCCTAAAAACTAAACCTTTAATTATAAACCCCATAAACCCTAAACCTTTAACACTAAACCATAAACCCTAAACCTTAAATCCTAATCCCTAAATTATAATCCCTTAGTCCTAAACCTAAAACCCTAAGACCTAAACCCTAAACCCTAATCAATAAATCCTAAACCCTAATTCCTAAGCACTCAACCCTAAACCCTAAACCCTAAATATTAAACCCTAAACCGTAAATCATAAACCACATAAACCTAAACCCTAAACCTTAAACCTTAAATAAAAACACTAAACCCTAAACCCTAATTCCTAATCCCTAATATATAATCCCTTAGTGGTAAACCCTAAACCCCCGAGACGTAAACCCTAAACCCTAAACATTAAACCCTAAACCCTAAACCCTAAATCCTAAACGTTAAACCTTAAACCCTAAACCCTAAACCCTAAAGTCAAAACCTGAAAACACTAAAAACCAAACCATGAATTATATAACCCATAAACCCTAAACCTTTATCCCTAAACCATAAACCTAAACCTTGAACCCTAATCCCTAAATTGTAATCCCTTAGTCCTAAACCTAAAACCTGAGACCTAAATCCTAAACCCTAAACCCTAAACCCTAAACCATAATCCCTAAACCCTAAACCCTAATTCCTAAGCATTCAACCCTAAACCGCAAAACCTAAATATTAAAATAAAAAACCCTATAAACCTAAACCTAAAGTAAACCCTACCTAAACTCAAACCCTAAACCCTAAAACCTAAGCCCTAAAGCCCCTAAAGCACTAAACCCTAAACCTTAAACGTAACCTTAAACCCTAATGTAAACCCTAAAACCTAAACCTTAAATCCTTAACCCTAAGCCCTAAACCATAAACCATAAAAATAAACCCTAAACCTAAACCCCATAAACCCTAAACCTTTAGCCCTAAACCCTAAACCCTAAATCCTAAAACCTAAACCTAAACTATAATCCCTAAACCCTAAACCTTAAACCCTAGACCTAAACCTAAACCCAATAAACCCTAAACCCTAAACCCCCTAAGCACTAAACCCTAAAACCTTAATATTAAACCCAAAATCATAAACCATAAACCATAAATCCTAAACCCTAAACCCTAAACTAAACCTAACCCTAAACCTTAGCCTAAACCCTAAACCCTAAATACTAACCCTAAACCTAAAGGCCCTAAACCCTAAACCATAAACCCTAAACCCTAAGTCAACCCTAAACCTAATCCCTAAACCCTAAACCCTAAACCCTAAGGCCTAAACCCTAAACCTAAACCTAAACCCTAAAACCTAAACCCTAAACCTCTAAATCCCTAAACCCTAAACCTTAAATATTAAACCTAAACCATAAACCTAAACCCTAAACCCTAAACCTAAACATAAACCCTAAAGCCCTAAACCTTAAACCCGAAACCTAAACCCTAAACCCTAGACACTCAACCCTAAACCCTAAACCCTAAATATTAAACCCTAAACCATAAACTCAAAACCCTAAACCCCTAAACCCTAAACCTCAACTCTAAGCACTAAGCCTAAACCCTAATCCCTTAGCCCTAAACCTTAAACCCTAAAACGTAAACCCTAAACCCATAACCATAAACCATAAAAACCTAAACCTAAACCATAAACCCCATAAACCCTAAACCCTAAACCCTAAGCCCTTAACTATAATCCCTAAAGCCCTAAACATTAAACCCTCAAACCTGAGCCTAAACCCTAAACCTAAACCATAAACCTAAACCTAAACCCTAAACCCTAAACCTAACTACCACTAAACCTAAACCCTAAACTAAACCTAAACCTAAACCCTAACCATAAACCATAAACCCTAAACCCTAAACCCTAAACCCTAAACCTAAACCTAAACCTAAAAACCTAAACCCTAAAACCTAAACCTAAGGCCCTAAACCTAAATCCTAAACCTTAGGCCCTAAACCTAAACCTAAACCCTTAGCCCTAAACCATAAACCCTAAACCCTTAAGCCCTAAACCCTAAAACCTAAACCCTAAACCCTAAAACCTAAACCCTAAACCTAAACCCTAAACCCTAAACCATAAATCCTAAACCCTAAACCCTAAAGTCAAAACCCTAAACCCTAATCCCTAAACCCTAAACCCTAAACCCTAAACCCTAAACCCTAAACCATAAACCATAAAAAAAACCTAAACCCTAAACCCTAAACCCTAAACCCTAAACCCTAAACCCTAAAACCCTAAACCATAAACCATAAACCCCGAGACCTAAATCCTAAACCCTAAGGCCTAAAACCTAAACCCTAAACCTAAACCTAAGCCCCTAAACCCATAAACCCTAAACCCTAAACCTAAATCATAAACCCTAAACACGAAACCTAAACCCTAAACCCTAAACCCTAAACCTAATCCTAAACCCTAAACCTTAAGCCCTAAACCCCTAAACCTTAAACCCTAAACCCATAAACTAAACTAAAACCTAATCCATAAACCATAACCCTAAACCTAAGCACTAAACCCTAAAACCCTAAACCTAAACCCTAAAAAAAACATAAACCCTAAACCCTAAACCCTAAACCTTAAACCATAAACCATAAACCCTAAACCCTAAACCCTAAACCTAAACCCTAAATCCATAAACCTAAACCCTAAACCCTAAATATTAAACCCTAAACCATAAACCATAAAACCATAAATCCTAAACCCTAAACCCTAAGCCCTAAACCTAAAAAACCCTAAACCCTAAACCCTAAACCCCAAAATCCCTAAAGCCCTAAACCTAAACCCTAAACCTAAACCCTAAATATTAAACCCTAAACCGTAAACCATAAAACCTAAATCCCTAAACCCTAAACCTAAACCCTAAAGCCTAAACCTGGCCTAAACCCTAAACCCTAAAGCCCAAAACCCTAAACCCTAAGCCTAAACCCTAAACCCTAAAACCTAAACCTGAGCACTAAAACCTAAAACCTAAACCCTAAACTAAAAAACCCTAAACCTAAACACCCTAAAAACTAAACCCTAAAGCCTAAACCCCCTAAACCCTAAAACTTTAGGCCCTAAACAAAAGGCCCTAAACCATAAACACTAAACCCTAAGCCACTAAACCCTAAGCCCTAAACCCTATAACCACCTTAAACCCTAAACCTAAACCTAAACCCTAAACCCTAAACCTGAGGCCTAAACCTAAACCTAAAACCTAAACCCTAAACCTAAACCCTAAACCCTAAACCCTAAACCTAAAAACCCTAAACCCTAAATAAACCTAAAGTGTAATCCCTAGGTCCCCTAAACCCTAAACCCTAAATCCTAAACCTAAACCATAAATCCCTAAAGCCCTAAACCCTAAAACCTTAAACCCCCCTAAAACCTAAACCATAAACCCCGAATCCATAAATATTAAACATAAATAGGTAAACCATAAACTATAAACCCTAAACCATTAAACCCCTAAACCCTAAACCTTAAACCCTAAACCTAAACCCTAAACCCATAAACCTTTATAAACCGTAAACCCCCTAAACCCTAAAAAATTTACCCCTAAAACTTAAACCCTGAAACCTAAACCCTAAACCCTAAACCCTAAACCCTAAACCTGAAACCTAAACCCTAAACCCTAAACCCTAAATATTAAACCCTAAACCATAAACCATAAACCTAAACCTAAACCCTAAACCCTAAACCAATAAACACTAAACCCTAAACCCTAAACCTAAACAATAAACCCTAAACCTAAACCCTAAACCCTAAACCTAAACCATAAACCAAAACCTAAACCTAAATCCTAAACCCTAAACCCTAAACCCTAAACCCTAAACCCTAAACCCTAAACCCTAAACCCTAAACCCTAAATCCTAACCCCTAACCCTAAAACCTAAACCCTAAACCTAAACCCTAAACCCTAAACCCATAAACCCTAAATCTAAACCTAAACCTATAATCCCTAGGCCATTAAACCTAAACCCTAAAACCTAAACCTAAACCCTAAACCCTAAACCTATACCCTAACCCTAAACCCTAAACCTCAGGCCCCTAAACCTAAATCCTAAATTTTAAACCTAAACCTAAATCCCTAAGCCCTAAACCATAAACCCTAAAGCCTAAACCCTAAACCTAAGGCAGCCTAAGCCTAAAGGCCTAAACCTAAACCATAAACCCCTAAACCTAAACCTAAACCACTAGCCCTAAACCTAAACCTAAACCTAAACACTAAACCACTAAAGGCCTAAACCCTAACCCCCTAAACCCTAAACCTAAAACCCTAAACCTAAACCCTAAACCCTAAAGCTTCCTAAACCTAAACCCTAAACCCTAAAAACTAAACCCTAAATCCTAAAGCCCTTAAACCTATAAACCCTAAACCATAAATCCCCTAAACCATAAACCCTCAACACTAAACCTAAACCTAAACCCTAAAACCTAAACCTAAACCTAAACCCTAAACCCTAAAGGCCCTAAACCTAAACCTAAACCCTAAACCTTAAAAACCTAAACCTAAGCCCTAAACCCTAAAACCCATAAACCCTAAACCTTAAACCCTAAAAACATAAACCCAGGCCTAAACCCTAAACCCTAATCCCTAAGGCCTAAACCTTGAACCCCTAAACCTAAACCTGAGGCCTAAACCCTAAACCTAAACCTAAAACCCTAAACCCTAAACCCTAAACCATAAACCCTAAATTCCTAAACCTAAAACCTAAACCCTAAACCCTAAACCTAAACCTAAACCTAAAGGATAAACCTAAAAACCCTAAACCCTAAACCTAAACCCTAAACCTAAATCCTAAACCTAAACCTAAACCTAAACCCTAAACCCTAAACCCTAAAGCCCTAAACCCTAAACCCTAAACCTAAAGCCCAAACCTTAAACCTAAACCATAAACCTTTAAATCCCTAAACCTAAACCCTAAACCTAAGCCCTAAACCCTAAATGCCCTAATCCCTAAACCTAAACCCTAACCTAAACCTAAACCCTAAACCCTAAACCCTAAACCCCTAAACCCTAAACCTAAACCCTAAACCCTAAACCTCCCCTAAATATTAAATCATAAAGCCTAAACCCTAAACCCTGAACCTAAACCTAAACCCTAAACCCTAAACCTAAACCCTAAAACCTAAAAACCCTAAACCTAAAAAGCTCTAAACCCTAAACCCCTAAATCCTAAACCTAAACCCTAAACCTAAACCTAAACCCTAACCCTAAACCCTAAACAATAAAACCAAACCTAAAACCATAACCCCCCTAGGCCTAAACCCTAAACCCTAAATAAACCAACCCTAACCCTAACCCCTAAACCTAAACCTAAACCCCTAAACCTAAAAACCTAAACCCTAAACCCTAAACCCTAAACCCTAAACCCTAAACCCTAAGCCCTAAACCTAAACCATTAAACCCTAAACCCTAAACCCTAAACCTAAACCTAAACCCTGAGCCCTAAACCTAAACCCTAAACCCTAAACCCAACCCCTAAAATCCTAAACCTAAACCACTAAAACCTAAATATTAAACCCTAAACCTAAACCCTAAAACCCCTAAACCCTAAACCTAAACCTAAACCCTAAAACTAAACCCTAAACCTAAACCCTAAACCCTAAAAACTAAACCTAAACCCTAAACCCTAAACCCTAAACCCTAAACCTAAACCTAAACCTAAACCTAAACATTGGCCCTAAACCTAAAACCTAAACCCTAAACCTAAACCCTAAACCCTAAACCCTAAACCTAAACCTTAAACCTCTAAACCTAAACCCTAAACCCTAACCCTAAACCCTAAACCTAAACCCTAAAACCTAAACCCTAAACCCTAAACCCCTAAACCTAAAACCCTAAACCATAAACCCTAAACCTAAACCCTAAACCCTAAATCCCTAAACCCTAAACCCTAAACCCTAAACCCTAAACTAAACCTAAACCCTAAACCTAAAATTTAAATCCTAAACCCTAACCCTTAGCCCCTAAACCCTAAACCTAAGCCCTAAACCTAAACCTAAATAAACCTAAACCTAAACCCTAAACCTAAACCATAAACCTAAACCCTAAACCAAAAACCCTAAATTAAACCCTAAACCCTAAACCCTAAACCATAAACCCTAAACCCTAAACCCTAAAACCTAAACCATAGGCCTAAACCCTAAACCCTTAGCCCTAAAACCTAAACCCTAAACCTAAACCTAAACCCTAGGCCCTAAAATTATTAAACCCTAAACCATAAAACCTAAACCTAAAAGCCTAAATCCTAAGGCCCTAAACCTAAACCCTAAAACCTAAGCCCTAAACCCTAAACCCTAAACCCTAAACCCTAAACTAAACCTAGCCT
>CM031235.1:512543243-512585743 GCA_018340775.1 Taxus wallichiana var. yunnanensis
TAGCCCTAAATCTTAAATGCTAAGACCTAAACCCTAAACCTAAATAAACCATAAACCCTAAACCCTAAACCCTAAACTTAAACCCTAAACCTTAAACCCTAAAAAGTAAAACTTAAATCGTAAACCCCATAAATGCTAGACCTTTAGCCCTAAACCTTAAACCCTAATCCCTAAACTATAATCCCTTAGTCCTAAACCTAAACCCTAAACCCTAAACCTAAACCCTAAACCCTAATCCCTAAACCCCTAGGCCCTAAACCCTAATTCCTAAAAACTCAATCCTAAACCCTAAACCCTAAATATTAAACCCTAAACCTAAATCCTAAACCTAGAAATCCTAAACCTTAAACCTAAACCCTAAACCCTAAACCCTAAACCCTAAAGTTTAAATAAGTCGTAAGAACTAATATGTAATCCCTTAGCCCTAAACCTTAAACCCTAGGATGTAAAACCTAAACCTTAAACCCTAATCCCTAAACCTAAACCCTAAACCATAAAAACCTTAAACCTTGAATCGTAAACCCCAAAAACCTAAACCTTAAAGCCTTAAACCTAAACCCTAAACCCTAAACCTAAACCCTAAACCCTAACCCTAAGCCCTAAAATATAACCCTTAACCCTAAACCTTAAATCTAAACTAAACCTAACCCTAAATCCCTAAACCCTAAACCCTAAACCTAAACCTTAAAACCTAAACCCTAAACTCTAAACTTTAAACCCTAAACCTTAAACCCTAAAGAGCACTAAACCCTAAACAATAAACCTTAAATATTAAACCCAAATTAACCCTAAACCATAAACCATACCTCCTAAACCCTTAACTAAAAAAGGGGTTAAACCAAAACCTTAAGCCTAAACCATAAAACCTAAACCCTAAACCCCAAACCCTAAACATTAAATTCTAAATAGTAAGCCTTAACCTATTACCCCTTAGCCTAAACCTTAAACCTAAGACCTAAACCATAAACCATAAACCCTAAATATAAATCATAAACCCTCCTAAAACCTAGAACCCTAAAGTCAAAACCTAAACCCTAAACCCTAAACCCTAAACCCTAAAAAATAAACCTTGAATCGTAAATCCCCTTTAGCCTAAACCATAAACCCTAAATGTTAAACCCTAAACCATAAAAACTAAACCTTGAACCCTTAGACCTAAAACCTAAACCCTAAACCTTAAATATTAAACCCAAAATTGTAAACCATAAACCATACATCCTAAACCCTAAACCCTAAAATCAAAACCTAAACCTTAAAACCCTAAACCAAAAATCTAAACCTTGAATCGTAAACCACATCGACCTAAACTAAACCTTTAGCCCTAAATCATAAAACCTAAACCTGAAACCCTAAACCCTAGGATTTATTGTTTATGGTTTATGGTTTAGGGTTTAATATTTAGGGTTTAGGATTTGGGGTTTGTGCTCAGGGGTTTAGGGTTTAGAAAGGTTTTTTAAGGTTTAGGGTTTAGGTTTAGGATTAAGGTTTAGGGATTTAAATTTTAGGGTTTACTGGGGTTTATGATTCAAGGTTTAGTTTTTAGGGTTTAAGGTTTAGGGTTATTATTTTAGGGTTTAGTGTTGAGGGTTTAGGATTTATGGTTTTTATGGTTTACTTTTTAGGTTTTAATATTTAGGGTTTAGGGGTTTTCGGGTTTAGGTCTAAGGGTTTAAGGTTTAGGGGTAAGGGATTATAGTTTAGGGCTTAGGGTTTACAATTTAGGGTTAAGGTCTTAGGGTTTAAGGTTTAGGGCTAAGGGATTATAGTTTAGAGTCTAGCGTTTAGGGTTAGGGTTTTGAGGTTTAGTGCTAAAGGTTTAGGGTTCATGGGTTTTACGATTCAAGGTTTAGTTTTTAGGGTTTATGGTTTAGGGTTTAAGGTGGATTACAGTTAAGGGATTAGGTTTTAGGGTTTAGGGTATAGGTTTTAGGGTTTATTGTTTAGGGATAAATGTTTAGGATTTATGGGGTTTATGATTCAAGGTTTAGTTGTTAGGGTGTAGTGTTTAGGGTTTTGAGTTTATGGTTTAGGATTTATGGTTTATGGTTTATGGATTAGGGTCTCATATTTACGGTTTAGGTTTTAGGGTTTAGTGTTTAGGTTTAGGGTTTATGATTTAGGGTTTAGGATTTAGGGTTTATGGTTTAGTGTATATGGTTTAGGATTTTAAGTTTAGGATTTATGTTTTATGGTTTTTGTTTGAGGGTTTAATATTTAGGGTTTCAGGTTTAGGGTTTAGGTTTTTATGTTTAGGGTTTAGGGTTTAGGTCTCGGGGTTTAGGGTTTAGGGGGTTTAGGGTTTTTAGGGATTTAGGGTTAGGGTTTAGGGTTTAGGTCTAGGGGCTAAGGTATTACATTTTAGGGCTTAGGGTTTAGGGTTTAGGGTTTAGGGTTTAATGTTTAGGGTTTAGGGTTTAGGGTTTAGTGCTTAGGGTTATAGGGTTTAGGGATTAGGGTTTAGGGTTTAATGTTTATGACTAAGGTATTAGGGTTTTGTGGTTTATGGTTTAGGGATAAAGGTTTAGGATTTATGGGGTTTATGGTTTGGGTTTAGGGTTTATTTGTTAGGGTTTAGGGTTTAGTGCTTAGGTTTTAGGGTTTATGGTTTATGGTTTATGGTTTAGGACTAAATGTTTAGGTTTTTATGGGGTTTATGATTCAAGGTATATTTTTAGGATTTAGGGTTTAGGGTTTAGGATTTAGGGTTTATGGTTTAGGTTTATGCGGTTTAGTGTTTAGGGTTTAGGATTTAGGGTTTAGGGTTTATGGTTTAGGGCTAAAGTTTAGGGTTTATGGGGTTTATGATTCAAGGTTTAGTTTTTAGGGTTTAGGGTTTAGTTTTAGGGTTTTGAGTTTAGGGTTTAGGGTTTTAGGATTTATGGTTTATGGTTTATGGTTTAGGGTTTAATATTTAGGGTTTAGGGTTTAGTTTTTAGTTTTAGGGTTTAGGGTTTAGGGTTTAGGGTTTTAGGGTTTTTTAGGTTTAGGGTTTTAGGTTTAGGGTTTAGGGTTTGGGGTTTAGGTCTAAGGGTTTAAGGTTTAGGGGCTAAGGATTATGGTTTAGGGTTTAGGGTTTTAGGTTTAGGGTTTTGGTTTAGGTTTAGGGTTTATGGTTTAGGTTAGGTTTAGGTTTAGGTTTAGGGATTTTAGGGGTTTACAATTCAAGGTTTAGTTTTTATGGTTTAGGGTTTAGGGTTTAGGGATTAAATTTTAGGGCTTAGGGTTTAGGGTTTAGGGTTTATGGTTTAGGGTTTCAAGTTTAGGGTTTAGGGCATTTATTGTTTATGGTTTATAGATTAGGGTTTAATATTTAGCATTTAGGGTTTATGGTTTAGAGTTTAGGGTTTAGGGTTAGGATTTAGGTTTTAAGTCTCGGGGTTTAAGGTTTAGGGTTTGAGTGATTTAGTTTAGGGATTAGGGTTAAGGGGGTTTAGGGTTTAGGATTTAGGGTTTAGGGTTGAGGTTTAAGGTTTAGGATTTATAGGGATTCACAATTCAAGGTTTATTTTTTAGGGTTTAGGGTTTAGGGTTTAGGATTTAGGGTTTAGGAATTTAGGATTTAGGGTTTAGGGGGTTTTAGGTTTAGGTTTAGGGTTTAGGTTTATGGTTTAGGGGTTTATGGTTTAGGGTTTAGGTTCGGGGTTAAGGTTTAATGCTAAGGGATTATAGGTTTAGGGTTTAGGGTTTAGGGTTTAGGGTTTAGGGTTTTGGGGTTTAGGGTTTTTAGGTAGGGTTTAGAGGTTTAGGGTTTTGAGTTTATGGTTTAGGGTTTAGGATTATGGTTTATGGTTTATGGTTTATGATTTTAGGTTTTATATTTAAGCTTTTAGGTTTAGGGTTTAGGGTTTAGGTTTAGGGTTTAGGGTTTATGGTTTTGGGTTTTGGGTTTAGGTTTAATTTTTTATGGTCTAGAGTTTAGGGTTTAGGGTTTAGGTTTAGGATTTAAGGTTTAGGGTTATGGGATTATAGTTTATGGCTTAGGATTTAGGGTTTAGGGCTAAAGGTTTAGGGTTTATGGGGTTTACTGATTTCAAGTGTTAGTTATAATGGTTTATGGTTTATGGTTTTAGGTTTAGGGTTTAGGGTTTAAGGTTTAGGGTTTAGGGTTTATGTTTTAGTGTTTAAGATTTAAGGTTTAAGGGATTACAGTATTAGGGCTTAGGGTTTAGGGTTTAGGGTTTAGGGTTTTGAGTTTAGGGTTTAGGGTTTAGGTTTAGGTTTAGGTTTGTGGTTTATATTTTAATATTTAGGGTTTAGGGTTTAGGGTTTAGAGTTTAGTGTTTAGGGTTTAGGGTTTAGGTTTAAGGGATTATAGTTTAGGGGTTTAGGGTTTATGGTTTATGGTTTAGTTTAAAGGGTTTAGGGTTTTAGGGTTTACGATTAGGTTTAGTTTTTAGGGTTTAGGGTTTAGGTTTTAGGGTTTATGGTTTAGGGTTTTTAGGGTTTAGGGTTTTAGGGTTTAGGGTTTTTTTTAGGGTTTAGGGTTTAGGTTTAGGGTTTTAGGGTTTTGATTTTAGGGTTTATGGTTTAGGGTTTTAGGGATTTTAGGGTTTTAGGGTTTAGGGTTTAGGGTTAAGGGTTTTAGGTCTTAGGTTTTTGGTGGGTTAGGGTGGGTTTAGGGTTTAGGGTTTAGGGTTTAGGGTTTATGGTTTAGGGAAAGGTTTAGGGTCTTTGTGGTTTATAGGATTTAAGGTTTTTTTTTAGGGTTTGGGATTTAGGGTTTAGGGTTTATGGGGTTTACAATTCAAGTTTTAGTTTTAGGGTTTAGGTTTTAGGGTTTAGGGTTTAGGGTTTTGGTTTAGGGTTTAGGGTTTAGGATTTATGGTTTATGGTTTTGGTTTAGTGTTTAATTTTTATGTTTAGGGTTTAGGGTTTAGGTTTAGGATTTTAAGGTTTAGGGTTAAGGGATTATAGTTTATGGTTTAGGATTTAGGGTTTAGGGCTAAAGGTTTAGGGTTTATGGGGTTTATGATTAAGGGTTTAGTTATTATGGTTTATGGTTTATGGTTTAGGGTTTAAGCATTTAAGGTTTTAGGGGTTAGGGTTTATGTCTTAGTTTAGGTTTAGATTTAGGGCTAAGGGATTACATATTAGGGCTTAGGGCTTAGGGTTTAGGGTTTAGGGTTTTGAGTTTAGGGTTTAGGGTTTAGGATTTATGGTTTATGGTTTATATTTTAATATTTAGGGTTTAGGGTTTAGGGTTGAGGTTTAGGGAATTAGGGTTTAGGGTTTAGGGTTTACGTTTAGGACTAAGGGATTACATTTTAGGTATTAGGGTTTAGGGTTTAGGGTTTATGGTTTAGGGCTAAAGGTTTAGGGTTTATGGGGTTTATGATTCAAGGTTTAGTTTTTTTAGGGTTTAGGGTTTTGACTTTAGGGTTTAGGGTTTAGGGTTTTTAGGTTTTTAGGGTTTATGGTTTAGGGTTTTTATGGTTTTAGGGTTTAGGGTTTTGACTTTAGGGTTTAGGGTTTAGGGTTTAGGATTTAGGATTTAGGGTTTATGGTTTAGGGTTTAAGGTTTAGGTCTTAGGGTTTTGGTGGGTTTAAGATTAGGGTTTAGGGTTTAGGGTTTAGGGTTTAGGGGGTTTATGTGAAAGGTTTAGGGTCTTTGGGGTTTATGATTTAAGGTTTTTTAGTTTTTAGGGTTTAGGGTTTAGGGTTTAGGGTTTAGGGTTTAGGGTTTATGGGGTTTAGGGATTTAAGGTTAGTTATTATGGTTTATGGTTTATGGTTTGGTTTAGGGTTAAGCGTTTAAGGATTAGGGGTTAGGGTTTAGGGTTTAGTGTTTAAGATTTAGGGCTAAGGGATTACATATTAGGGCTTAGGGTTTAGGGTTTAGGGTTTAGGGTTTTGAGTTTAGGGTTTAGGGTTTAGGGATTTAGGTTTTAGGTTTAGGGTTTGTGGTTTATATTTTAATATTTAGGGTTTAGGGTTTAGGGTTTAGGTTTAGGTTTAGGGTTTAGGGTTTAGGGTTTACATTTAGGACTAAGGGATTAAATTTTAGGGCTTAGGGTTTAGGGTTTAGGGTTTATGGTTTAGGGATAAAGGTTTAGGGTTTATGGGGTTTACGATTCAAGGTTTAGTTTTTAGGGTTTAGGGTTTAGGGTTTTATTTAGGGTTTAGGTTTTAGGGTTTAGGGTTTAGGGTTTTTTTTAGGGTTTAGGGTTTATGGTTTAGGGTTTTTTTTAGGTTTTAGGGTTTAGGGTTTTGACTTTAGGGTTTAGGGTTTAGGTTTAGGTTTAGGATTTTGGTTTAGGGTTTATAGGGTTTAGGGTTAAAGGTTTAGGTCTTAGGGTTTTTTTGGGTTTGTTTAGGGTTTAGGGTTTAGGGTTTAGGGTTTATTGTTTATGTGAAAGGTTTAGGGTTTTTTGGGGTTTATGATTTAGGTTTAGTTTTTAGGGTTTAGGATTTAGGGTTTAGTGTTTATGGGGTTTACAATTCAAGTTTTAGTTTTGAGGGTTTAGGTTTTAGGGTTTAGGGTTTAGGGTTTAGGTTTTTGAGTTTTTTTTTAGGGTTTAGGATTTATGGTTTATGGTTTACAGTTTAGGGTTTAATTTTTAGGGTTTAGGGTTTAGGGTTTAGGGTTTAGGTCTTAGGGTTTAAGGTTTAGGGATAAGGGATTATAGTTTAGGGTTTAGGGTTTATGGTTTAGGGCTAAAGGTTTAGGGTTTATGGGGTTTACGATTCAAGGTTTAGTTTTAGTTTAGGGTTTCAAGTTTAGGGTTTATGGTTTATGGTTTACATTTTGGGGTTTAATTTTAGGGTTTAGGGTTTAAGGTTTAATGGTTTAGGGTTTAGGGTTTAGGGTTTATGGTTTAAGGTTTAGTGTTTAGGTCTCATGGTTTAAGGTTTAGGGTTTAAGGGTTTACAATTTAGGGTTTAGGGTTTAGGGTTTAAAGGTGGGGTTTACGATTCAATCTTTAGTTTTTAGGGTTTATTTTTAGGGTTTAGGGTTTAGGATTTATGTTTAGGGTTTAGGGTTTAGGGTTTAGGTTTATGGTTTATGGTTTATGGTTTAAGGTTTAAAATTTAGGGTTTAGGGTTTAAGGTTTAGTGCTTAGGGTTTAGGGTTTAGGGTTTAGGGTTTAAGGTTTTTAGGTCTTAGGGTTTAATGTTTAGGGCTAAGGGATTAGAGTTTAGGGATTAAGTTTTAGGGGTTTAGGGTTTAGGGTTTAGCATCTAGTGTTTAGGGTTTCAAGTTTAGGGTTTAGGGTTTAGGATTTATGGTTTGTTTTTGGTTTAGTGTTTAGAGTTTAAGGTTTAGGGTTTAAAGGTTTAGGGTTTAGGTTTTAGGGTTTAGGTTTTAGGGTTTAGGGTTTAGGTCTTAGGGTTTAAGGTTTAGGGCTAAGGGATTATAGTTTAGGTTTAGGGTTTAGGGTTTAGGGTTTATGGTTTAGGTCTAAAGGATTATGGTATATGGGGTTTAGATTTAGGTTTATTTTTAGGGTTTAGGGTTTTATTGGTTTGGTTTAGGGTTTTTTTTTGAGTTTAGGGTTTAGGGGTTAGGGTTTAGTCTTTTGAGTTTAGGGTTTGGGGTTTAGTATTTATGGTTTATGGTTTATAGTTTAGGGTTTAATATTTAGGGTTTGGTTAAGGATTAGGGTTTAGTGCTCAAGGTTTAGGGTTTAAGATTTAGGGTTTATGTCTCGGGGTTTAAGGTTTAGTGTTAATGGATTATAGTTTAGGGCCTTAGGGTTTAGGGTTTAGGGTTAAGTGATTATGTTTTAGGGCTTAGGGTTTAGGGTTTATGGTTAGGCTTTAGGGTTTATGGTTTAGGGATAAAGGTTTAGGGTTAATGGGGTTTTACAATTCAAGGTTTAGTTTTTGGTTTTAAGGTTTAAGGTTTAGGGTTTTGAGTTTAGGGTTCGGGGTTTAGGATTTATGGTTTATGGTTTAGGATTTAATATTTAGGGTTTAGGGTTTAGGTATTAGGGTTTAGGTTTTAGGGTTTAGGTCTCAGGGTTTAAGGTTTAGGGATAAGGCATTATAGTTTAGTGATTAGGGTTTTAGGGTTTGGTTTAAGGGTTTAGGGTTTATGGTTTAGAAATTTAAGGTTTATGGGATTTATGATTAAAGGTTTAGGGTTTAGGGTTTAGGGTTTAGGGTTTCAACTTTAGGGTTTAGGATTTATGGTTTAGGGTTTAGGGTTTAGGGTTTAGGGTTTAGGATTTAGGTTTTAGGGTTTTGAGTTTAGGGTTTAGGGTTTAGGATTTATGGTTTATGGTTTAAGGTTTAGGGTTTAGGGTTTAGGATTTATGGTTTATGTTTTATAGTTTAGGGTTTAATATTTTGGGTTTAGGTTTTAGGATTTAGGGTTTAGGGTTTAGTGCTCAGGGTTTAGGGTTTAGGGTTTAGGTCTTATGGTTTAAGGTTTAGGGCAAGGGATTATAGTTTATGGATTAGGGTTTAGGGTTTAAGGTTTATGGGTTACGTTAAAGGTTTAGGGTTTATGGGGTTTACGAGTCAAGTTATTGTTTTATTGTTTAGGGTTTAGGATTTAGGGATTGGGGTTTAGCGTTCAAGTCTCGGGGTTATGGTTTAGGGTTTAGGGCTCAAGATTTAGGGTTTACGGTTTAGGGTTTAGAGTTTAGGGTTTGGCATTTATAGTTTAGGGTTTAGGGTTTACGGTTTAGTTTTTATGGTTTAGGGCTAAACCTTTAGGGTTTATAGATTTTACGATTCAATGTTTAGTTTTTAGGGTTTAAGGTTTAGAGTTTCAAGTATAGGGTTTAGGGTTTAAGATTTGTGGTTTATGGTTTTAGGGTTTAGGGTTTAAACCCTAAACCCTAAGCACTAAACCCTTAACCCTAAATATTAAACCCTAAACTATAAATCATAAACCATAAACCATAAACCCTAAATCCCATAAACCCTAAACCTTTATCCCTAAACCATAAACCCTAAACCCTAAGCCCTAATCCCTTTTCCCTAAACCTTAAACCCTGATACCTAAACATTAAACCCTAAGACCTAAACCCTAAACCCTAAAACCAGAGCACTAAACCTTAAACCGTAAACCCTAAATATTATTAACCCTAAACCCTAAACCATAAACCATAAATCTTAAAACCTAATCCCTAAACTCAAAATATTAAACCCTCAACCCTAAACCCTAAACCCTAAATTCAAAAAAACTAAACCTTGAATTATAAACCCCACCTTTAGACCTAAACCCTAAACCCTTAGCCCTAAACGTTAAACCCTATGACCTAAACCCTAAACCTTGAACAATAAACACTAAACCCTAAATATTAAACCCTAAACTTAAAGCAAAGAAACCCTAAACCCTAAACCCTAAAAATTAAACCCTAAACTATAAACCATAAATCCTAAACCCTAAACTCTAAACTTGAAACCCTAAACCTAAAAACTAAACCTTGAATTGTAAACCCCATAAACCTTAAACCTTTAGCCCTAAACCATAAACCCTAAAACCTAAAACCTAAACCTGGTTTATAATCCTTTAGCCCTAAACCCTAGACCCCTAAAGCTGTAAACCCTAAATCCTAATCATTAAACCATAAACCATAAAACATAAACCGTAAATCCTAAACACTAAACCCTTAACCCTTAACCTTAAACACACCGAGACCTAAACCCTTAACCCTAAACCCTAATCCCTAGACTCAATACCTTAAACCCTAAACCCAAAACCAAAACTCTAAACCCTAAAACGTAAACCATAAGAACTAAACCGTAAACACTAAACTTTAAATATTAAACTTGAAATCATAAACCATAAATTATAGATCCTAAACCTAAACCCTAAACTTGAAACCCTAAACCTTTAGCCTAAACCATAAACCCAAATCCAAAACCCTAATCCTTAAACTATAATCCCTTAACCCTAAACCTTAACCCTAATCCCTAAATCCTAAACCCTAATCCTTAAACTATAATCCCTTAACCCTAAACCTTAACCCATGAGACCTAAACCCTAAACCCTAAATCCTAAACCGTAAACCATAAACCTTAAATCCTAAACCCTAAACAATAAATTCAAAACCTTAAACCCTAAACCCTAAAAACTAAACCTTGAATTATAAATCCCATAAACCCCTAAACAGTTAGCTCTAAACCATAAAATGTAAACCCTAAACGCTTAACCCTAATCCCTAAACTATAATCACTTAGTCCTAAACCTTAAACCCTAAGAACTAAACCCTAAACCCTAAACACTAAACCCTAAACCCTAAGCCCTAAATATTTAATGTTAAACCATAGACTCGAAAACCTAAACCTAAATAAAATCTAAGCCCTAAGTCATAAAATGTAATCCCTTAGCCCAAAACCTTAAACCCTAAGACGTAAATCCTAAACCATAAAAACTAAACCTTGAATCGTAAACCCCATAAACCCTAAACCTTTAGACCTAAACCATAAACCCTAAACCCTAAACCCTAAACCCTAAGCCTTAAACTATAATCCCTTAGCCCTAAACCTTAAACCCTCAAACCACGAACCCTAAATCCTTATCCCTAAACCCTAAACCGTAAACCCTAAACCCTAAACCCTAAACAATAAACCTAAACAATAAACCATAAATCCTAAACCCTAAACCCTAAACTTGAAACCCTAAAACCTAAACCCTAAACCCTAAAAACTAAACCTTAAATCATAAACCATATAAACACTAAAACTTTAGCCCTAAACCATAAACCCTAAACTCTAAACCCTAAACCCTAAAGTCAAAACCCTA
The DNA here is from genome assembly GCA_018340775.1 of Taxus wallichiana var. yunnanensis. Lineage (NCBI taxonomy): Eukaryota > Viridiplantae > Streptophyta > Pinopsida > Cupressales > Taxaceae > Taxus > Taxus wallichiana. Next base: position 512,553,943 of record CM031235.1, read on the forward strand.
AACCCTAAACCCTAAATCATAAATCCCTGAACACTAAACCCTAAAATATAAACCCTAAACCCTAAACACTAAACTCTAATCCCTAACTGCTAAAATCTTAACCCTAAACCCTAAATAATAAACCATAAACCATAAACCATAATCCCTAAATCCTAAACCATAAACCCTAAACTCAAAATCCTAAACCCTAAACCCTAATCCCTAAAATGTAATCCCTTAGCCCCTGAAACCTAAACCCTAAACCCTTAACCATAAGCCCTAAACCCTAAACCCTGAGACCTAAACCCTAAACCTAAACCCTAAACCCTAAACCATAAACCATAAACCATAAAACATAAATCCTAAACCCTAAATCCTAAACTCAAAACCCTAAACCCTAAACACTAAACCATAAACCCTAAACATTGAACCCTAAATCCTAAACCCTAAAACCTGAGCACTAAACCCTAACACCAAACTATAAATATGAGACACTAATCCATAAACCATAAACCATAAAACGTAAACCCTAAACATAAAACCCTAAATCCTACACCCTAAAAACTAAACCTTGAATTGTAAAACCCATAAACCCTAAACCTTTAGCCCTAAACAATAAACCCTAAACCATAAACCTTGAATCATAAACACCATAAAAACGAAACCTTAAATAATAAACCCCATAAACCCTAAACCTTAAACCCTAAACCATAAAAACTAAACCTTGAATCATAAACCCTAAAGAACCTACACCTTTAGCCTAAACCCTAAACCCTAAACCCTAAAACCTAAGCCTTAAACTATAATCTCTTAGCCCTAAATCTTAAACACTAAGACCTAAACCCTAAATCCTTAACCCTAAACCATAAACCATAAATCCTAAACCCTAAACACTAAACTTTAAACCCTAAACCCTAAACCCTAAACCCTAAACCCTAAACCATAAAAACTAAACCTTGAATCATAAACCCTATAAACCCTAAACCTTTAGCCCTAAACCCTAAACCCTAATCCCTAAACTATAATCCCTTAGTCCTAAACCTAAAACCCTGAGACCTAAACCCTAAACCCTAAACCCTAATCCCTAAACCCTAATTCCTAAGGACTCAATTTTAAACCCTAAACCCTAAATATTAAACCCTAAGACGTAAATCATAACCCATAAATCCTAAACCCTAAACCTTAAACCTGAAACACTAAACCCTAAATCATAAACCCTAAAACCTGAAACCCTAAACCCTAAGCCCAAAACTATAATCCCTTAGCCTTAAACCTTAAATGATGAGACCTAAACCCTAAACCCTAAACCCTAAACCCTTAGCACTAAACATTAAACCCTTAACCCTAAATATTAAACCCTAAACCATAAACCATAAATCATAAACCCTAATCCCTAAACTTGAAATCTTAAACCCTAAACCCTAAAATCTAAACCCTAAAAACTAAACCTTTAATCGTAATCCCCACCTTTAGCCCTAAACCATAAACACTAAACCCTAAACCCTAAACCTAAAACTTTAAGACCTAAATCCTAAACCTTAAACAATAAATGCTAAACCATAAACCCTACAAATTAAACCCTAAACTCTAAACCATAAACCATAAACCCTAAACCCTAAACCCTAAACTTGAAACCCTAAACCTTGAAAACTAAACCTTAAATTGTAAACCCCATAAACCCTAAACCTTTTTTCGTAAACAATAAACCCTAAAACCTAAACCCTAAGATTATAATCCCTTAGCCCTAAACCCTAAACCCTAAACCATAAACCATAAACCATAAAACAATAAACCCTAAATCCTAATAATTAAACCCTAAACCGTAAAACAAACATAAACAATAAATCCTAAACTCTAAACCCTAAACTCAAAATCCTAAACCCAACACCCTAAACCCTATACCCTAAAAACTAAACCTTGAATAGTAAACCCCATAAACCCTAAACCTTAAACCCTAAACAATAAAAACTAAACCTTGAATCATAAACCCCAAAGACCCTAAACCTTTAGCCTAAACCATAAACCCTATAATGTAAACCCTAACCCCTAAGCCTTAAACTATAATCCCTTAGCCCTAAATCTTAAACCCTGAGAAATAAACCCTAAACCATAAACCATAAATCCTAAACCCTAAAACCTAAACTTGAAACCCTAAACCCTAAACCCTAAACCCTAAAAACTAAACCTTGAATCGTAAACCCCATAAACCCTAAACCTTTAGCCCTAAACCATAAACCCTAAACCTTAAACCCTAATCCTAAACTATAATCCCTTAGTCCTAAACCTTAAACCCTGAGACCTAAACCATAAACCCTAATCCCTAAACCCTAAACCCTAATTCCTAATAACTCAATCCTAAACCCTAAACCTTAAATATTAAACCTTAAACTATAAATCCTCAACCAAAAATCATGAACCCTAAATACTAAACCTTAAACTCAAAACCCTAAACCTTGAACCCTAAGTTCTAAGTGCTAAAATATGTAATCCCTTAGGCCTAAACCTTAAACCCCGAGATGTAAATCCTAAACCTTAAACCCTAATCCCTAAACACAAAACCCTAAACAATAAAAACTAAACCTTGAATCGTAAACCCCATAAACCCTAAACCTTTAGCCCTAAACCCTAAACCCTAAACCCTAAGCCCTAAACTATAATACCTTAACCCTAAACATTAAACCCTGAGACCTAAATCCTAATACCTAAACCCAAAACCCTATAACCTAAACCTTAAAGCCTAAACCCTAAACCTTAAATATTAAACGAAAAATCGTAAACCATAAACCATGCATCCTAAACCCTAAACCCTAAACTCCAAACCCAAAACCTTTAGCCTAAACCATAAAAGCTAAACCCTAAACCCTAAACATTAAATCCTAAACCGTAAGCCTTAACCTATTTTCCCTTAGCCCTAAACCTTAAACCTTAAACCATAAAATATAAACCATAAATCCTAAAGTAAAAACCCTAAAACCTAAACCCTAAAAAAATAAACCTTGAATTGTCAATCCCATAAACCCTAAACCTTTAGCCCTAAACATAAATAAACCATAAAAACTAAACCTTGAACCCTTAGACCTAAACCCTAAACCCTAAACCCTAAACCTTAAATATTAAACCCAAAACTATAAACCATAAACCATACATCCTAAACCCTAAACCCTAAAATCAAAACCTAAACCCTAAACCCTAAACCCTAAAAACTAAACCTTGAATCGTAAACCCCATCAACCCTAAACCTTTAGCCCTAAATAATAAACCCTAAACCCTAAACCCTAAGCCCTAGGCCCTAAGATGTAATCCCTTAGCCCTAAACCTTAAACTCTGAGATCTAAACCCTAAACCCTATAGCCTAAACCATAAACCCTAAACCCTTAACCCTAAACCCTTAGTAGTAAATGCTAAACCCTAAACCCTAAATATTAAAACCTAAACCATAAACCATAATCCTAAACTCTAAACCCTAAAATCAAAACCCTAAACCCTAAACACTAAAAACTAAACATTAAATCATAAACCCCATAAACCCTAAACCCTAAACCCTTTAGACCTAAACCCTAAACCCTAAACCCTAAACCCTAAAACCTAAACCCTAAACTGTAATCCCTTAGCCATAAACCTTAAACCTTGAGACCTAAACCCTAAACCCTAAACATTAAACCCTAAACCATAAACCATAAACCATAAATCCTATACCTAAACCTTAAATTTGAAACCCTAAACCCTAAATCCTAAACCCCATAAACCCTAAAATAAACCTTAAATAGTAAATCCCATAAACCCTAAACCCTAGGGTTTAATATTTATTGTTTATGGTTTAGGTTTTAGGGTTTAGGGTTGAGTGCTTAGGGTTTAGGGTTTAGGGTTTAGGGTTTAGGTCTCAGGGTTTAAGGTTTAGGGCTAAGGGATTATAGTTTAAGGATTAGGGTTTAGGGTTTAGGTTGAAGGTTTATGGTTTATGGGGTTTATGATTCAAGGTTTAATTTTAGAGAGTTTAGGATTTAGGGTTTTGGGTTTATGGGGTTTACGATTCAAGGTTTAGTTTTTAGGGTTTAGGGTTTAGGGTTTTTATTTTAGGGTTTATGGTTTAGGATTTATGGTTTATGGTTTATGGTTTATAGTTTATGGTTTAATGTTTAGGGTTTAGAGTTTAGGTTTTAGGGTTTAGGGTTTAAGGTTTAGGGCTAAGGGATTACAGTTTAAGGATTAGGGTTTAGGGTTTAGGGTTTATGGTTTTATGGTTTAGGGCTAAAGATTGAGGGTTTATTGGGTTTATAATTCAAGATTTAGTATTTACGGTTTAGGGTTTAGGGTTTATGGGGTTTACGATTCAAGGTTTAGTTTTTAGGGTTTAGGGTTTAGGGTTTTGAGTTTAGGGTTTAGGGTTTAGGATTTATTGTTTATGGTTTATGGTTTAGGGTTTAATGTTTAGGGTTTATGGTTTAGGGTTTAGTTTTTAGGTCTCAAGGTCTAAGGTTTAGGGCTAAGGGATTACACTTTAGGCTTTTAGTTTTAAGGTTTAGGGTTTCAAAGCTAAAGGTTTAGGATTTATGGGGTTTACGATTCAAGGTTTAGTTTTTAGGGTTTAGGGTTTAACATTTAGGTTTTATGGTTTATGTTTTAGGGTTTAAAATTTAGGGTTTAGGGTTTAGGGATTAGGGATTAGGGTTTAGGGTTTAGGGTTTAGGGTTTAGGTCTTAGGATTTAAGGTTTAGGGATAAGGGATTACAGTTTAAGGATTAGGGTTTAGGGATTAGGGTTTATGGTTTATGGTTTAGGGCTAAATGTCATAAATATCTCCCCCCTAGGTAGATATAGACAAGCAAAAGAATATGGAAATCAAAGAAACTCAAAGCCCGATGTTTATTATGCCACCAGGTGAATAGAATGTCAACATGTAAAAGGATACGCCAAGGCACGAGTAAAGGGTGCACTGAGAAAAGAATGTCAACATGTAAAAGAATGTGCCAAGGCATAGGTAAAGGGTGCATAGAAAATAATGTCTACATGTAAAAGGGTGCACCAAGGCGTAGGTAAAGGGCACACAGAAAACAATGTCGACATGTAAAAGGATGCGCCAAGGTGTAGGTAAAGGGCACACAGAAAAGAATGTCAACATGTAAAATGATGCGCCAAGGTGTAGGTTAAGGGCACATAGAAAAGAATGTCAACATGTAAAAGGATGTGCCAAGGCACAGTAAAGGGTCCAGAGAAAAGAATGTCGACATGTAAAAGGATGCGCCGAGGCACGAGTAAAGGGCGCACAAAAAGAATGTCGACATGTAAAAGGATGCACCAAGGCGCAGTAAAGGGCGCACGACATCAGGTGTCAACATGGAGAAATTTTTCCTTGGTGCACGTAAGAGGACGTCGAAATAAATATGGATGCACCATGGTGCATCTTTAGGAGGCGCAACATTACGAGCACCGATAGAAGCGGACCACGACCTAGATATTCAAACGGCCATAACTTTTACGGGAGCTCGAATTCACGCAAGGTTGGATTTTTGGAAAGATTACTAGATCCTCTATCAAAATATGACTAGATATATTTAATTGGGTGGGAACAAGTTCTTATAAATGCAAAATATAGTTCGATACTTTTTTAAGTTTGCTAGGGTTCTCACCTACCACCATAATGAGATAAATTAAATGCAACACGGAGGTGGTTGGGGTAGATTTGGATTTCCTCTCTCTTCCCTCTCTCATTATTCCTATAAATTTTAAGGAGGGGCTTCTTCCTAAAGGTTGGACATTCTTGTTTTCCCCTACCTTCTTCTCTTTGGCGGAGTGAACTTGTGGAGTTCAAACCTCCCATCTAAAAGCGTAATGTAACTTTTCCTCTTGGCACTTTGTAGTGTATTGTGTCAATATTTGGATTAAATAATGCATGTCTGTGGATGATTCTCAACCCTCTCTGTGTTCATTTTCATCCTCTTGATCTTTCACTACAAATTTGGTTATCTGTTTATGATCTTGCATTGCATTTTAATGGTTTGTGTTTATTGGCAAGACATGTGTTCTTCATTCCTCGGTGCATCACCTTTGTAGTTTAGGTTTTATTTTATGCATATTCTTACCCCGCCTCCTTGGAAAGATTAGTTTAGGTTTTGAGTAAACCCTCTACATTTTTTACGTGTGCATCTGAACAGAGGAATAGGAACCGGCCTTCATCCGAAGAGCTTTTCCGATTTCGCAAGGTCCCACACTTGGGAAAAGCTCCATGTTATGCAATCGTCTTGAGAGTCTCAACCCATTGAGTTATAGACATTCATGGGTGATGTGATTAGCCATCAATATTTTTGGCATGCACAGTGGGACAAGAGGTCATTCAACAAGATTTGAAGGAATTTTCAATAAATTTGGACTAAAAAAATTGTAGGTTTTACAATTTCAGATTTTTGACCTTCCAGGGCTGAACTTTGAAATCAATTTTCAAGGGCTTAACTTGCTCAAAATAAGTAAAACCTTCACCGATTGATAGATTGGGGGATAATCTTCAAAAGGGTATTCTTATATTTTTGAGATTTTGACTTTCAAAATTTCATGGTTTTTGGTATTTCAGGTTTTCCCAGTTGCCTTGCATGACCTGCGCTTTCAGCCTGTACCTTTCGGAGATTAGTAGCTGCACAACAATACCCCATAACCAAATTGAAGAGCTGTATCTTCTGGGTCCTTCAAGTTTTAAATTCTATTTTTAATATTGTCAGGTTTGGTGTGTAACTTGGCATAAGCTAGCCTTTTGAGGCTCATTATATAACACATATGGTGACTTTGAAGGGGTAGAATTCAGTGGTATAGCAACACAAGCTACCCAGGCATATGAGAAGAATTCAAACTAGGTTTTATAAGATGTGTCGGTGATAGATTTGCCACCACTCTTTTCCATATGCTTATCAAGGGATTTCACACCAAAATTGGAGGCTACTTATCTACTTCTTGGTCACACATGTTGTTGAGAACAAGATATGGTACCAAGGTCACAATCAAGTCTCGAACCAATTGCAAAATTTCATATTGAGCCTCATACTCCAAGACAAATCAATGTCAACTATTAAGCATTTGATCAAGAATATTATCCAAGCACGAGATGAAGTTTGACACCATTTTTCACAAGATATGAGAAGAATTCAAACCGGGTTTTATACTCAAGAAGAGGGGCTATTTTTCCACTTGCAACTATCACCGGGAAGAGGAGGGAGAGGAAGAAGACCACGAAGATCACCATCTCCACCTAACCAAACTTCGTCTACACCTCCACCTGGTAGACCTTTTCTCACATCAATAAGGATTCTCAAGCCAATCGAATGGCACAACCACCGAATCCCTTTGTCAATTTCATTGGTAGAAGAAGTGACACTTGCCCTTAATGCACGAGAATCTAGTTCTAATTGCAGCATTGAAGAACATTCCATTTTTCACTAGAGAAAATCATACCATTCTGGTGATCATGTTAAAGACATCGCCAACGTTTTTGAAATCTATGAGATAAATGAAATGGATGTTCTTTGTCAAATTGTTGGCATCTTCATTCAAACCTCCCATCTAAAAGCGTAATGCAATTGTAATTGCAAACTTTCATATTGAGCCTCATACTCCAAGACAAATCAATGTCAACTATTCAACATTTGATCAAAAATATTATCCAAGCACGAGATGAAGTGACACCAAATTTGGAAGCATCCTAGATTTGACTCTTGATGAATGGGTAAGCAAGGTACATACTTTTGATCCCTACCAAGAAATAGAAGAATCTGAGCTAGGAGTCTATTACATACATGAAGAAAACTAGCCTATTCCTAGCATCACCAAAATAGACCATAAGGATGACAATGAGGTATGATAATTATTTTTCGATGGATCAAGGAGTAGGCAAGGCGCAAGAGGAGGAGCTATGCTTATTTCACCTCAAGGCATCAAATATTATTTAGCTTTTCATTTCTAGTTTTCCTGTTCAAACAACACGGCTGAATATGAAGCATTGATTCATAGACTTCATTGGGCCAGGAAAAACGGCATAAAGAACTTGTAGGTGTTCGGGGATAGTGAGCTGATTGTCAATCAAGTCAGGGGACAACATGCTACAAAGAATGACCTGTTGAAGAACTACAAGAACAGGGTATGGGACCTCATTGAGGATTTTGAAGCTTTCAACATCGTGTCCATACCTAGGAAGAAAAATGAAGCTGTGGATAGGCTCACAACAGTTGGAGCAACATTTGATGTGGTTGACAACATCAAAAGGGAAAAAATACAGCCACATATCCATGTGATTGTGAGGCTAGTAGTTCCAGATAATAACAAAAGTTGACAAGTGTTTGAGAACAATCAACAGATCATCAATTTCTTACAAGAAGAGGCTGAATTCTCAGCTAGGAATCAAGATAGATTAGAGCAGTAGTATGGGGATCAAGTAGTACAACTACGGACAAACAAGCTTCCCAAGGGTTTTATTAACATTGGAGTCTACCTTCAACCCTAATGACCAGTTCCGTAAGGAGAAGGCTAACATACGAGTCAAGAGAGAAGATTTGAGCCATTCGGTTGGGGAAGGCAAAACACTTCAAATTGGTAAAGTGGCCACTAGCGGGAGAGATCAGATTTCATACAACTTCGCCAAGAATTTCCGGATGTCTTTGCTTGGAGCTATGAAGACTTGAGAGGTTTCAATCTAAAGTTAGCACAACATACCATAGAATTAGATCCAGATGCTAAACCCATTAGGTAGAAGCAGAGACCAGTCAACCCTCACATTGAGCCTCTAATGAAGAAAGAGCTAAACAAGTTAATAGAGGCAAGCATTATATTCCCGATCAAGCACTCAAGCTGGGTTGCAAAATTGGTTCAGTCGGGAAGAAGAGTGGAGAAATCAGGCTATGTGCGAGACTTCCGAGACCTCAACAGGGCATCTCTTAAATACCATTACCCACTTCCTTCAATGGAAAAAATATTGCAAGTGGTATCCGGTTGAAGATATTCTCTCTCTTAGATGGCTACTCAGGGTATAATCAGGTAATGGTGAAAGAAGATGACCAGTTCAAGATAGATTTCACCACCAAATGGGGCACATATGCCTACAAGAAGATGCCATTTGGCCTATCAAATCTTTGGAGCCACTTTCCAAAGGGCAATGGATATGGCTTTCAAGGGGTTGATCAATAAAATAGTTCTAATATATCTTGATGACATCACTGTATTCTCCAAAAATGCAGTGGATCACCTCTTTCATTTGAGGCAAGTATTTTAGAGGTGTAGAAGATTTGGGGTATCATTGAATCCCAAAAAATACATATTCTTGGCTCATAAAGGAAAACTTCTAGGCCATATTGTTTCAAAGGAGGGGTTGACGATCGACCCAGGAGAGAGAGTTGAAGCAATTCAATCGTTTCCATTGCCAATTCATAAGAAGGCTCTTCAAAGCTTCTTAGGAAGGATCAATTTTATCCGCAGTTTGTTCCAAACTTTACACTCTCGTAAAGCCAATAACACTGATGTTGAAGAAGAGCATGGCATTTAAGTGGACAGCTGAAGGAAAGGCAAGTTTTGAGGCAATAAAAAGGCTATATCTCAAGCTCCAACTCTCGTCAATCTAGACTTCTCCAAGGATTTCATGTTATATGCCTTTGGTGGTGGAGACATAATTTCTGCAATCCTAGCACAACAAAACAAAGAAGGATTAGAACAACCAGTTACTTTCTTCAGTCAAGGCTTGGAGGAATACGAAACTAGGTACTCTTTCATTGAAAAGCATGTCCTTGTAGTGATCAGGAGTTTAAATAAATTCAAGCACCTGGTCTCAAACAATAAGATCCAATTATTGGTCTCTCATGTGGGAGTCAAGGACTTCCTTCTAAACAAGGATCTGAATGAGAAACGTGTAGGATGGATCACTCGTGTCATGGAATATGACATCGAAATTAAGGTCACTAAGCTAGTACATGGAAAAGGACTATGTGAACAACTAGCTTTGAGTCAGAAAGTTGAAACAGGTGATGAAAAAGAGACTATCTTGGTACTACAGGATGGTCAAGAATAGAAAAATGACAATGTGCCCTCTCCTTGTTGGACTCAGAATATGATACACTTCCTATAGGTAGGCCTATGCCCTCCAGAATTGAGAAAAGAAAAAAGGAGATACTTCAGATTACAAGCCATTCGATATATGCTTGTTGATGGTGTTTTGTTTAAAAAAGAAATCAATGGAGTTCTATAGAGGCACATTGGGATAGGTCAAATTGAGAGGGTGTTACGAGATTTTCATGATGGAGATTTTGGAGGGCATTTTTCCCCATGGGTAACAGCTCTCAAGATAATAAAGGCAAAGTGTATTATTGGCCCACAGTGTTCAATGACTGCTATGCATGGATAAGAAAGTGCAAGAAATGTGCACTCTTCATGGGAAAAGAAAGACTAGGTCCTCTGTCCAAATATGACTGGATATATTTAATTGGGTGGGAACAAGTTCTTATAAATGCAAAATATAGTTTGCCACTTTTTAAGGTTTGCTAGGGTTCTCACCTACCACCATAATGAGATAAATTAAATGCAACACTGGAGGTGGTTGGGGTAGATTTAGATTTCCTCTCTCTTCCCTCTCACATTCTTCCTATAAATTGTAAGGAGGGGCTTCTTCCTAAAGGTTGGTGTTATCCAAAATTCACCCCTAGGGTAATTTTGATAACATGCATCGAATATTCAAGTCCTGGTAAATAGATTGATGCAAGGCAAAAATATGTTTGGGGTCCTTGTAGCTTTTTTCTAACTCTCTGTCCAAGAAGAAAAGAGAAAGTTATAAAAAGGGTGAAAAAGTTGCAAAAACAAGCTTGGGGGCGGGAAAAATCATGAAAATCGGCTAAGTCCTAGTCTAGGCGGTCCTTGGGACAATTGAACGTCGGGACGTGAACCGGCTGAAAATCCTCCGGGTGGTCCATGCAGCAATTGGGACATCTGGGCCATAGGTACGCATGGGACGAGAAAAGCCGATTCAGTCGAAAAAGGGAAAAAATTGCCTAAGTCTTTATTTCGCATGCAGTTGGGACAGTTAGGACAAAAGTACGCGAAAGACGTGGATCGGCGATTTAGCGCAAGTCAGTCCATTTAAGGGCGGTTCGGAGAAATTTGTCCCAGCGATCTAGGACAATTGGGACAAGAGTACGCACGGGACGTGAACCGGTCGGTTTGGCTGAAACAGAGAACTTTCGTTTAGGACATATGGGCAAAAACTACGTGTGGGACGCGGAGAGCCGAAAGAGCCGAGAGCAAATGGAAATGTGCCATGTGTCTTCACCTCAAAGAGGGACGGGAAGTCCAAATCGGGTGGATTGGAGAAATTTGTCCTAGACGGTTTGGGAAATCTGGGCCAAAAATACGCGAGGGACACGAAGACCTGGAAAATCTGCCAACGAATCAGAATGTGACACGTGTCACAAGGGGAGGTGCAATAAAAATTTTGACTAAGTGTTTTTGGGCCCAAAAGTTCAAAGGGCGAGGTTTGAAGGGTCGGCCTGAGCCAATAGACACAGGACACGTGTCCTAAGGTGGGGAAGTGTGGAGCTCAGGGAGGACTTAGAAAATTTAGCCAAATTTTTGGCTGAAAATCTAAAAGGTAAAGGTTTTCCCTACGCCCCTGTCGACGAACCAAATGATGCCACGTGTCCCAAGTGGCGGGGTGCGGGGGGAAAATGAATTTTTTTCCAAAGTGTAAGAAAAGTCAAAATTTTCAAAAGGAAACCCGGATGAGGCGAGAGGAGAGAGAATTTCTCGTCAATCGGCGCTTGCCATGTGGCGTGCGACTAGCGGAGCGTGGAAAAATTAAAAATGGTGTCGGCTTCATTCAAAGGGAAGGCATTGCAATGGTTTAGGAGCCTTGGAGCTGGTTCTATCCAAAATTGGAATCAATTATGCATAGTTCTCCATGAAGCAGTTTGGAGAAAAGGGTGATAATTTATCTCTACTAGAACAATTGATGACTATCAAGAGAGCTCCCCATGAATAGTGGATGACTTCAACTTCAAATTTCAAAGGTCTTGGGATAGAATTCCGGTGGCCATCGGGCCAACAATTTGAAGGTGCTTTTCTATACTATCTTAAGGCTTTAAATTTTGATATTTCTCTGTTAATTCAATCTATGGGAGGAACAACCTTACACGCTTCTTATAGAATTGCCATTAGGGCTGAAAAATGTCTTATTCAAGCTCGTAAGTTAGCTCCTAGGCCTCCCATGCCCTTGTATCCAAACTTATAAAATCCAAGTACTAGTCAAACACCCACTTTGGCTCCTTTTCCCACTCCTAGAAATCAAAGTTCAAATGAAACTTCTACTTCATCCTCTAGTGCTTCAAATGAACTCCAAGAGGTCATGAAACAATTGTAAAATTTAGGAAATGAGCTGGTTACACTCAAGAGACATCAGGCCCAAGGCTTTAGACCTTCTTATCATCCTCAAGCACAGTACCAGGCTAGGCCCTCATACCAACAAAATAGGTCACCAACTCAGGCTGTAAATCAAAATCAAAGCCAAGTAAGGCCTCCCGCTAATAGACCATTTTATCCCTATAACCCCAATGTTGCATCTCGCTTCTAAAGCATTAGTGCCAGTGCAAAACAACATAGCTCAAGAGTATGATTGGTGTTTCCCATGTAATGAACCTCACAACCAATCTATGTGCTTCAATGGTGCTTTGAACCAAGCCTTGATGGTGACAACCACGCATAAAGGGTGAAGTGAGTCAAGAAACAAATTAGTAACAAGGGACATCTTATCAAAACACGGCTCTAATGATCTGCACTTGCGAGGTGGTGAGGATTTTGTGGCATGAATCAAACAATTTCTCGGAGTGAGTGCAAAGCAACTAACACAAGATCAAAGAAGAGGAATATTGTGAAAGGGCAAAGATCAAAGAAGAGGAATATGAAGGGCGGTCATTGGCTCCAAGTGATCTACAACCTTCCATCACTCTGCAAGGTGTTGGTAAGCAAAATATAGCTCCAAACATGCAAGGACAGCCCAAACCACCTTCTAAACCAACTCAAATGCCGGTTTGTTGTTGCCCATGCACAAGAAAGGAATGTGTAGCCTAAAGGAAAACAAAGAGATGTTTCATCCCCATTTAACATCATTGATCAAATGAAGAAGACAAATGTGAATATATCAATGTGGGAATCTTTATCCATCCTAGGCCAAAGAGATCTTCTATAAGCTACCATGAAGAATTGGTCAACTTCAAACCAGTAGGTCCATATGCAAGAAAAAGTCCTCACAAATGTTGCTCAGGCTGAAGGGAATCATGGAGGACAACAAGGTAAAGTTTTGAAGTCCCCTCCATTCTATGTTTCATTAATCATTGGCAATAAACTAGTACACAATTGCATGATTGATTATGGGGCAAGTAGTTCTGTCATGCCCAAGTAAATAGCTGATCAACTGGGTCTCTAGTATGAAGTCATATCAAAGGGGTAGTGCAATTGGATGGGACAGCAGTAGAAACGGTGGGAGTGATTAAAAGTTTGAATCTTACCTTGCATGCATGCCCCAATGTTACCATTTTGTAAGATGTGTCAGTGATAGATTTGCCACCACTCTTTGCCCTATGTTTATCAAGGGATTTCACAGCCAAAATTGGAGGCTACTTATCTCGCTTGGTCACACATGTTGTTCGAACAAGATATGGTACTAAGGTCACAATCAGTGCGAACCAATTGCAAACTTTCATATTGAGCCTCATACTCCAAGACAAATCAATGTCAACCTGCTCAAAGCATTTGATCAAGAAGATTATCCAAGCACGAGATGAAGTGACACCATTTTCACAAGATATGAGAAGAATTCAAACCAAGTTTTATATTCGAGAAGAGGGGCTATTTTTCCACTTGCAACTATCACCAGGAAGAGGAGGGAGAGGAAGAAGACCACAAAGATCACCATCTCCACCTAACCGGACTTTGTCTACACCTCCACCTAGTAGACCTTTTCTCGCATCAACAAGGGTTCTCAAGCCAATCAGAATGGCACAACCACCGAATCCCTTTGTCAATTTCACTGGCAGCAGCCCACTTGCCCTTAATGCACAAAATCCAGTTCAATTGCAGCATTGAAGAACATACCATTTTCACTAGAGAAAATCATACCATTCTTGGTGATCATGTCAAAGACATCGCCAACATTTGTGAAATCCATGAGATAAACGAAATAAATGTTGTTGTCAAATTGTTGGAATATTCATTCAAAGGGAAGGCATTACAATGGTTTAGGAGCCTTGGAACCGGTTCTATCCAAAATTGGAATCGAGTTATGCATAGTTCTCCATGAGCAGTTTGGAGAAAAGGGTGATAATTTATCTCTACTAGAACAATTGATGACTATCAAGAGAGCTCCCCATGAATAGGTGTGACTTCAACTTCAAATTTCAAAGGTCTTGGGATAGAATTCCGGTGGCCGTCGAGGCCAACATCCGAAGGTGTTTTTCTATACTATCTTAAGGCTTTAAATTCGATATTTCTATGTTAATTCAATCTATGGGAGGAACAACCTTACTGCTGCTTATAGAATTGCCATTAGGGCTGAAAAATGTCTTATTCAAGCTCGTAAGTTAGCTCCTAGGCCTCCCATGCCCTTGTATCCAAACTTAGAAAATCCAAGTACTAGTCAAACACCCACTTTGGCTCCTTTTCCCACTCCTAGAAATCAAAGTTCAAATGAAACTTCTACTTCATCCTCTAGTGCTTCAAATGAACTCCAAGAGGTCATAAAACAATTGCAAAATTTGGGAAATGACCTGGTTACGCTCAAGAGGTAGTAGGCCCAAGGCTTTATACCTTCTTATCATCCTCAAACACACGATCAAGGCTAGGCCCTCATACCAACAAAATAGGTCACCAACTCAGTGTAAATCAAAATCAAAGCCAAGTAAGGCCTCCCACTAATAGACCATTTTATCCCTATAACCCCAATGTTGCATCTGCTTCTAAAGCATTAGTGCCAGTGCAAAACAACATAGCTCAAGAGTATGATTGGTGTTTCCCATGTAATGAACCTCACAACCAATCTATGTGCTTCAATGGTGCTTTGAACCAAGCATTGATGGTGACAACTACTGGCATAAAGGGTGAAGTGAGTCAAGAAACAAATCAGTAACAAGGGACATCTTAGTAAAACATGGCTCCAAATGATACCGCACTTACGAATTGGCAAGCTGAGGATTTTTGTGGCATGAATCAAAAATTTCTCGAGTGTAGCGGCTAACACAAGATCAAAGAAGAGGAATATTGGTGAAGGGAAGTCATTGGCTCCAAGTGATCTACAACCTTCCATCACTTTGCAAGGTGTTGGTAGGCAAAATATAGCTCCAAACATGCAAGGACAGCCCAAACCACCTTCTAAACCAACTCAAATGCCAGTTGTTGTTGCCCATGCACAAGAAAGGAATGTGCAGCCTAAAGGAAAACAAAGAGATGTTTCATCCCCATTTAACATCATTGATCAAATGAAGAAGACAAATGTGAATATATCAATGTGGGAATCTTTATCCATCCTAGGCCAAAGAGATCTTCTACAAGCTGCCATGAAGAATTGGTCAACTTCGAACCAGTAGGTCCATATGCAAGAGAATGTCCTCACAAATGTTGCTCAGCCTAAAGGGAATCATGGAGGACAACAAGGTAAAGTTTTGAAGCCCCCTCCATTCTATGTTTCATTAATCATTGGCAATAAACTAGTACACAATTGCATGATTGATTCTGGGGCAAGTAGTTCTGTCATGCCCAAGTAAATAGCTGATCAGTTGGGTCTCTAATATGAAGTCATATCAAAGGGGGTAGTGCAATTGGATGGGAAAGCAAGTAGAAATGGTGGGAGTGATTAAAAGTTTGAATCTTACCTTGCATGCATGCCCCAACGTTACCATTTTGTAAGATGTGTCAGTGATAGATTTGCCACCACTCTTTGCCCTATGCTTATCAAGGTATTTCACACCAAAATTGGAGGCTACTTATCCGCTAACTTGGTCACACATGTTGTTCGAGAACAAGATATGGTAGTAAGGTCACAATCAGTGCGAACCAATTGCAAACATTCATATTGAGCCTCATACTCCAAGACAAATCAATGTCAACATTGTTCAGCATTTGATCAAGAAGATTATCAAGCACGAGATGAAGTTGACACCATTTTTCACAAGATATGAGAAGAATTCAAACCAGGTTTTATACTCGAGAAGAGGGGCTATTTTTCCACTTGCAACTATCACCGGGAAGAGGAGGGAGAGGAAGAAGACCACAAAGATCACCATCTCCACCTAACAGGACTTTGTCTACACCTCCACTGGTAGACCTTTTCTCGCATCAACAAGGGTTCTGAGCAAAGAGCCCACTTGCCCTTAATGCACGAGAATCCGGCCCAATTGCGGCATTGAAGAACATTCCATTTTTCACTAGAGAAAATCATACCATTCCTAGTGATCATGTCAAAGACATCGCCAATGTTCTTGAAATCCATGAGATAAATGAAATGGATGTTGCTATCAAATTATTGGAATCTTCATTCAAAGGGAAGGCATTGCAATGGTTTAGGAGCCTTGGAGCCGGTTCTATCCAAAATTGGAATCGTTATGCATAGTTCTCCATGAGCAGTTTGGAGAAAAGGGTGATAATTTATCTCTACTAGAACAATTGATGACTATCAAGAGAGCTCCCCATGAATAGTGGATCGACTTCAACTTCAAATTTCAAAGGTCTTGGGATAGAATTCCGGTGGCCTTAAAGCCAACAACCAAGGTGCTTTTCTATACTATCTTAAGGCTTTAAATTCTGATATTTCTATGTTAATTCAATCTATGGGAGGAACAACCTTACCTGCTGCTTATAGAATTGCCATTAGGGCTGAAAAATGTCTTATTCAAGCTGGTAAGTTGGCTCCTAGGCCTCCCATGCCCTTGTATCCAAACTTAGAAAATCCAAGTACTAGTCAAACACCCACTTTGGCTCCTTTTCCCACTCCTAGAAATCAAAGTTCAAATGAAACTTCTACTTCATCCTCTAGTGCTTCAAATGAACTCCAAGAGGTCATGAAACAATTGTAAAATTTGGGAAATGAGCTGGTTACGCTAGAGAGGCAAAGCAGCCCAAGGCTTTAGACCTTCTTATCATCCTCAAACACAGACAAAGGCTAGGCCCTCATACCAACAAAATAGGTCACCAACTCAGTGTAAATCAAAATCAAAGCCAAGTAAGGCCTCCCGCTAATAGACCATTTTATCCCTATAACCCCAATGTTGCATCTGCTTCTAAAGCATTAGTGCCGTGAAAAACAACATAGCTCAAGAGTATGATTGGTGTTTCCCATGTAATGAACCTCACAACCAATCTATGTGCTTCAATGGTGCTTTGAACCAAGCCTTGATGGTGATAACTACGGCATAGAGGGTGAAGTGAGTCAAGAAAAAAATCAGTAACAAGGGACATCTTAGCAAAACACACGGCTCTAAATGATACACACTTGCGAATTGGCAAGCCGAGGATTTTGTGGCATGACTCAAACAATTTCTCGAGTGCAAAGCAACTAACACAAGATCAAAGAAGAGGAATATTGGTGAAGGGCAGTCATTGGCTCCAAGTGATCTACAACCTTCCATCACTCTGCAAGGTGTTGGTAAGTAAAATATAGCTCCAAACATGGAAGGACAACCCATACCACCTTCTAAACCAACTCAAATGCCAGCCTATTGTTACCCATGCACAAGAAAGGAATGTGCATCCTAAAGGAAAACAAAGAGATGTTTCATCCCCATTTAACATCATTGATCAAATGAAGAAGACAAATGTGAATATATCAATGTGGGAATCTTTATCCATCCTAGGCCAAAGAGATCTTCTATAAGCTACCATGAAGAATTGGTCAACTTCAAACAAAAGAGGTCCATATGCAAGAAAAAGTCCTCACAAATGCTGCTTAGCTTGAAGGGAATCATGGAGGACAACAAGGTAAAGTTTTGAAGCCCCCTCCATTCTATGTTTCATTAATCATTGGCAATAAACTAGTACACAATTGCATGATTGATTTTGGGGCAAGTAGTTCTGTCATGCCCAAGTAAATAGCTGATCAGCTGGGTCTCTAATATGAACTCATATCAAAGGGGGTAGTGCAATTGGATGGGAAAGCAGTAGCAATGGTGGGAGTGATTAAAAGTTTGAATCTTACCTTGCATACATGCCCCAACGTTACCATTTTGTAAGATGTGTCAGTGATAGATTTGCCACCACTCTTTACCCTATGCTTATCAAGGGATTTCACAGCCAAAATTGGAGGCTACTTATCTCGCTAACTAGTCACACATGTTGCTCAGAACAAGATATGGTAGTAAAGTCACAATCAGTCGAACCAATTGCAAACTTTCATATTGAGCCTCATACTCCAAGACAAATCAATGTCAACTGTTCAACATTTAATCAAGAAGATTATCCAAGCACGGATGAAGTGACACCAAAGTTAGAAGCATCCCAAATTTGACTCTTGATGAATGGGAAAGCAAGGTACATAATTTTGATCCCTACCAAGAAAAAGAAGAATCGAGCTATAGAGTCTATTACATACATGAAGAAAACTAGCCTATTCCTAGCATCACCAAAATAGACCATAAGGATGATAATGAGGTATGATAATTATTTTTGATGGATCAAGGAGTAGGCAAGGTGCAGGAGGAGGAGCTATGCTTATTTCACCTCAAGGCATCAAATATTATTCAGACTTTCTATTTCTAGTTTTCTGTTCAAACAACACACTGAATTTGAAGCATTGATTCATGGACTTCATTAGGCCAGAAAAAGGGCATAAAGAACTTGTAGGTGTTCGGGGATAGTGAGCTGATCATCAATCAAGTTAGGGGACAACATGCTACAAAGAATGACCTGTTGAAGAACTACAAGAACAGGGTATGGGACCTCATTGAGGATTTTGAAGCTTTCAACATCATCTCCATACTAGGAAGAAAAATGAAGCTGCATGGATAGGCTCGCATAGTTAGAGCAACATTTGATGTGGTTGACAACATCAAAAGGGAAAAAATACAGCAAAATATCCATGTGATTGTGAGGCTATTAGTTCTAGATAATAACAAAAGTGACATTTGTTTGAGAACAATCAACAGATCATCAATTTCTTACAAGAAGAGGCTGAATTCTCAGCTAGGAATCAAGATAGATTAGAGCAGTAGTATGGGGATCAAGTAGTACAACTACAGACAAACAAGCTTCCCAAGGGTTTAGTAACATTGGAGTCTATCTTCAACCCTAACGACCAGTTCCGTAAGGAGAAGGCTAACATACAGGTCAAGAGAGAAGATTCAAAGCCAATTCAGGTTGGGAAGGCAAAACACTTCAAATTGGTAAAGTGGCCACTAAGCAAGAGAGATCAAATTTCATACAACTTCGCCAAGAATTTCCAGATGTCTTTGCTTGGAGCTATGAAGACTTGAGAGGTTTCAATCGAAGTTGGCACAACATACCATAGAATTGGATCCAGATGCTAAACCCATTAGGTAGAAGTAGAGACCAGTCAACCCTCACATTGAGCCTCTAATGAAGAAAGAGCTAAACAAGTTAATAGAGGCAAGCATTATATTCCGATCAAGCACTCAAGCTGGGTTGCAAACTTGGTTTCGGTCAGGAAGAAGAGTGGAGAAATCAGGCTATGTGTAGACTTCTGAAACCTCAACAGGGCATCTCTTAAATACCATTACCCACTTCCTTCAATGGAAAAAATATTGCAAGTTGTATCCGGTTCGGAGATATTCTCTCTCTTAGATGGCTACTTGGGGTATAATCAGGGAATGGTGAAAGAAGATGACCAGTTCAAGATGGCTTTCACCACCAAATGGGGCACATATGCCTACAAGAAGATTCCATTTGGCCTATCAAATGCTGGAGCCACTTTCCAAAGGGCAATGGATATGGCTTTCAAGGGGTTGATCAATAAAATAGTTCTAATATATCTTGATGACATCTTTGTATTCTCCAAAAATTTAGTGGATCACCTCTTTCATTTGAGGCAAGTATTTGAGGTTTAGAAGATTTGGGGTATCATTGAATCCAAAAATACATATTCTTGGCTCATAAAGGAAAACTTCTAGGCCATATTGTTTCAAAGGAGGGGTTGACGATCGACCCGAGAGAGAGTTGAAGCAATTCAATCGTTTCCATTGCCAATTCATAAGAAGGCTCTTCAAAGCTTCTTAGGAAGGATCAATTTTATATGCAGGTTTGTTCCAAACTTTGCAGCTCTCGTAAAGCCAATAACGCTGATGTTGAAGAAGAGCATGGCATTTAAGTGGATAGATGAAGGAAAGGCAAGTTTTGAGGCAATAAAAGAGGCTATATCTCAAGCTCCAACTCTTGTCAATCTAGACTTCTCCAAGGATTTCATGTTATATGCCTTTGGTGGTGGAGACACAATTTCTGCAATCCTGGCACAGCAAAACAAAGAAGGATTAGAACAACCGGTTACTTTCTTCAATCAAGGCTTGGAGGAATATGAAACTAGGTACTCTTTCATTGAAAAGCATGTCCTTGTAGTGATCAGGAGTTTAAAGAAATTCAAGCACCTGGTCTCAAACAATAAGATCCAATTATTGGTCTCTCATGTGGGAGTCAAGGACTTCCTTCTAAACAAGGATCTGAATGAGAAACGTGTAGGATGGATCACTCGTGTCATGGAATATGACATCGAAATTAAGGTCACTAAGCTAGTACATGGAAAAGGACTATGTGAACAACTAGCTTTGAGTCAGAAAGTTGAAGCAGGTGATGAAAAAGAGATTGTCTTGGTACTACAGGATGGTCAAGAATAGAAAAATGATAATGTGCCCTCTCCTTGTTGGACTCAGAATATGATACACTTCCTACGGGTAGGCCTATGCCCTCGAATTGAGAAAAGAAAAAAGGAGATACTTCAGATTACAAGCCATTCCGTTATGCTTGTTAATGGTGTTTTGTTTAAAAGAAGAAATCAATGGAGTTCTATAGAGGCGCATTGGGATAGGTCAAATTGAGAGGGTGTTACGAGATTTTCACGATGGAGATTTTGGAGGACATTTTGCCCCATGGGTAACAGCTGACTCTCAAGATAATAAAGGCGAGTGTATTATTGGCGCACACTATTCAATGATCTGCTATACATGGATAAGAAAGTACAAGAAATGTGCACTCTTCACGGGAAAAGAAAGACTAGCAGCGCTTCCATTACACCCAATTTTGGTTGACCCACCATTTATGCAATGGGGATTGGACTTCATCGAGGTCATCAACCCAAACTCAAGCGAAGGCCACAAGTGGATTCTCATGGCAACAGACTATTTCACCAAGTGGACCAAAGTAGTAACGCTCAAAGAAGAAAATGAGTCTAACATACTAGACTTTTATGAAGGAATAGTGACCAAGTTTGGTGTGCCACCACTATCATATCAGACAATGCATTGGCATTCATAGGTTCCAAGATTACGAGAATGGGTATCAAGAATGGAATCTATTTGAGCACCTCTTCAAATTATTACTGCGCAGGGTAATGGGACAGACAGAGTCCACGAAAAAGAATTTGCTAAGAATTATCAGAAGAACACTGGATGAAAACCAAAGGACATGGCATACCAAACTAAAATCAGCATTATGGGCTGACAGGATAACGCCAAAGAGATCTACAGGTAATTCTCCCTACAATTTGGTCTATGGGAAAGAGGTAATATTGCCTATATCATTAGAATTGCCAGCATTGGAGCTCATGAAGTAGTTGGAGTTGTCTGAGTTCGAACCAATGGAGGCCAGGTATGCAGAGTTGATGGAATTGGAAGAAATAAGAGAACATGTAGTTCTAATGATTGAAAAGGATCAAGCCTTAGTAAAAAGATGGTTTGATAAGAAGGCAAGAGCAAGGACCTTCCAGGAAGGGGACCTAGTTCTAAAATGGGATGCAGATCGGGAAAAACCAGGAAAGCATTCCAAGTTTGATGCCATTTAGAGTGGCCCCTATATGGTCACAGAATGTAAAAGTAGTAATGCCTTCCAATTGTCTACATTGGATGGAGAAGAACTCCGATTTCAGTTAACAGAATCTACCTTAAACATTGCTACTAAAAGGAAAAGGTTTACCCTTGTAAATATTAGCCTAGATTTAAAATTCCTCTAAGTGCGTATGCACATCATCTTGTTGTAGTTAGGTTTCAATTTCCCTAAGTGCTCTAGCACAAGTTTTTCTGCTCTCAGGTTGAATTTCTATAGTTCAGCATGCTCTCAAAGAAGGAGTTATGGTATCAGGGTCGGGATCAGAGATCAAGTTGGTTTCAGGTTATTACTTATGACTCCATGCCCAATGGATTGCTAAAAGGCCACTAATCTTCTACCTAGCAGGCAGGTGATCCCGTTGAGTCACCAAATTGTTGTAAATATCTCCCCAGGTAGATATAGACAAGCAGAAGAATATGGAAATCAAAGAAACTCAAACCCTGATGTTTTTATGCTACTAGGTGAAAATAATGTCGACATGTAAAAGGATGTGCCAAGGCACAGGTAAAGGCGCACGAGAAAATAATGTCGACATATAAAGAAGTAGACCCTAACCCGGATATTCGACGGCCATAACTTTTACAGGGGAGCTCGGATTCACACAAGGTTGGACTTTTTGGAAATCTTACTAGGTCCTCTATCCAAATATATTTGGATATATTTAATTGGGTGGGAACAAGTTCTTATAAATGGAAAATATAGTTCACCACTTTTTAAGGTTTCTAGGGTTCTCACCTACCACCATAATGAGATAAATTAAATGCGGCACTGGAGGTGGTTGGGGTAGATTTAGATTTCCTCTCTCTTCCCTCTCTCATTCTTCCTATAAATTGTAAGGAGGGGCTTCTTCCTAAAGGTTGGTGCTATCCAAAATTCACCCCAGGTAATTTTGATAACATGCATCAGAATATTCAAGTCCTAGGTAAATAGATTGATTCAAGGAAAAAAATCATGTTTGGAGTCCCTCGGCTTTTTCTAACTCTTTGTCCAAGAAAAAAGAAAGTTCTAAAAAGGGTGAAAAAGTTGCAAAAAAATCTTGGGGCGGGAAAAATCATGAAAATCGGTTAAGTCCTAGTTCGGGCGGTCCTTGGGACAGTTGGACGTGGGGACGCGAACCGGTCGAAAATCCTCCGGGTGGTCCATGCAAAGAATTGGGACATCGAGCCATAGGTACGTGTGGGACACAAAAATTTGATTCAATCAAAAAGGGAAAAAATTGCCTAAGTCTTTATTTCGCACAATTGGGACAGTTGGGACAAAAGTACGCGAAAGATGCGGATCGGCTAGTTTGGCGCAAGTCAGTCCATTTCGGGTGGTTTGGAGAAATTTGTCCCAGGCAGTCCAGGATAATTGGGACAAGAGTACACGTGGACGCAAACCGTCACGGTTTAGCTTGAAACAGAGAACTTTCGTTTGGGACATCTGGGTGAAAAGTACGCGTGGGACGTGGAGAGCCGAAAGAGCCGAGAGCGAATGGAAATGTGGCACGTGTCTTTGCCTCAAAGAGGGACAGGGAAGCCCGAATCAGGCGGATCGGAGAAATTTTTCCTACATGGTTTGGGAAATCTGGACCAAAAATATGTGAGGGACATGAAGACTGGAAAATCCGCAACGAATCGAATGTGACGCGTGTCACAAGGGGAGGCTTGATAAAATTTTTGACTAAGTGTTTTTGGGCCCAAAAGTTCAAAGGGAGAGGTTTGAAGGGTTGGCTTTGAGCCAATAGACACGGGACACGTGTCCTAAGGTGGGGAAGTGTGGAGCTTAGGGAGGACTTAGAAAATTTAGCAAAATTTTTGGCTGAAAAACTAAAAGGTAAAGGTTTTCCCCGTGCCCTTGTCGATGAACCAAATGATGCCATGTGTCCCAAGTGGTGGGGCGCGGGGGGAAAATGAAATTTTTTCCAAAGTGTAAGAAAAGTCAAAATTTTCAAAGGGAAACCCACGGGAGGCGAGGAGAGAGAATTTATCATCCAATCAATGCTTGCCATGTGGCATCCGACTAGCGGAGCGCAAAAAAATTCAAATTTTTGCCCGCCGATCTGTTTTTTAGGCTGTTTTTTCCCTAAAACTTCAGGCCCCCATATCTTTTGATCTAGAGCTCGGATTTTCACGTTATTTATATCATTGGAAATCTTATGAAATTCTCTATAGGATTCCATGGTCAATCTCTAATTTTGGTTCATTTTGGAGAGAGAAAATTCAAAAACATTTCTGGTACGTGTTCATGACCAGAAGTGACATTTCAACGACCAAATTTAATACAGATTGGATCGCACTCTCCTCCCATTTGGTCAAAATGATAGGGTATGGGTTTGTAAGGCCCTCCATGTTGATTTAATGCATTTGCAGTCAATGAGGAATGGGTTCCCATGTTTTTGTACGTTTCTCTCTCTCATGGGCTTGACCCATGCAATGTAAAAGCAGATTTGACTCATTTTGGAGGGATGATTACAAGTGGTTCATCTTTTTCAGCTCGCCCTCCCTTCTTTTCTTCTCTATGGTTGAAAATGGAGTTGGAACATCCTCCCCTTCTCTCGTAATGGTGTTTTTTCCTTTTACCATTAAAGCGATGTTCATGCAAACTTCAAGTAAAAAAACATGTTTTGTGATGCATCTGTCCATCCTTGCTCATTTTTTTTGGTTTTCTTCTTGCCTCTCTCTCTTCATTGCAGGTATTTGTGCACATTTGAATGTTCATTACAGGTTTAGAGCTATGTTCATGGAGTTTTGGGACATTTTCTATGTGAAATCTATCCTTGGGTGCGTGATGCATCTGTCCATCCTTCCCATCGCTCACCTCTCCTTGTCCCATGGTGAGTTTTGATAGATGTTCAACATTTTCCTTCTCGGTGTATCACCGTTTTAGTGTAGGCTCTGCTTTTTTCCCTTTTCTCTCTCTCTGTCTCCTTGACATGGTTAGATTAGGTTTAGATTAGCTTACCTGCACTAGAATAGCTTGTGGCAGGTAGTTTAGGAAGAGGAACCAGCCTTCTCTGGAGATTCCTTTCTCATTTCACGAGTCCCACACTCAAAGAAAGGATTCAATGTTGTGCAATTACACTTTGGATGCTAGAGTGATCAACCTAGAAGCCTGATCAACATCCAGGGTGCTGTGATTTTGCACCAAAGGTTGGAAATTCTTGTTTGCCCCTCCCTTCTTCTCTTTGGCGGAGTGAACTTGTGGAGTTCAAACCTCCCATCTAAAAGCTGTAATGCAACTTTTCCTCTTGGCACTTTGTAGTGTATTGTGTCAATATTTGGAGAAAATAATGCATGTCTATGGATGATTCTCAACCATCTCTCGTGTTCATTTGCATCCTCTTGATCTTTCACCGCAAATTTGGTTATCTCGTGTATGATCTTGCATTGAATTTTAATGGTTTGTTATTATTGGAAAGACATGTGTTCTTCATTCTCGGTGTATCACCTTTGTAGTTTAGGTTTTATTTTATGCATATTCTTACCCTGCTCCTTGGAAAGATTAGTTTAGGTTTTGAGTAAACCCTCTACATTTTTACATGTGCATCTCGAAGCAGAGGAATATGAAGCGGCCTTCATCTAGAGGGATTTTCTTATTTCACAAGGTCCCACACTTGGGAAAAGTTCCATGTTATACAATCATGGCTGAGAGTCTTAACCCATCGATTTGTAGACATTCAAGGGTGTTATGATTAGCCATCAACACTAAATATTTAGGGTTAATGGGGTTAATGATTCAAGGTTTTTTTAGGGTTTAGGGTTTATGGTTTTGAGATTAGGGTTTAGGGTTTAATATTTAGGGTTTAGTGTTTAGGGTTTAGTGCTAAGGGTTTAGGGTTTATTGTTTAGGGTTTATGTTTTATGGTTTATGGTTTTGAGTTTAGGTTTTAGGGTTTAGGATTTATTGTTTATGGTTTATGGTTAAGGGTTTAATATTTAGGGTTTAGGTTTTTGTGCTCGGGGTTTAGAGTTTAGGGTTTAAGGTTTATGGTTAGGTCTCGGGGTTTAAGGTTTAGGGATAACATTTTAGGGTTTATGGGCTTTACGATTCAAGGTTTAGTTTTTAGGATTTTAGGTTTAGGGTTTTTATTTTAGGGTTTAGGGTTTAGTGTTTAGGATTTATGGTTTATGGTTTACTTTTTAGGCTTTAATATTTAGGGTTTATGGTTTAGGGTTTAATTTAGGGTTTAAGGTTTAGGGCTAAGGGATTATAGTTTAGGGTTTAGGGTTTACGGTTTATGGTTTAAGTCTCAAGGTTTAAGGTTTAGGGTTTAAGTGATTACAATTTAGAGTTTAGGGTTTAGGGTTTAGGGGGTTGAGGTTTAGGTTTAGGGTTTAGGTTTAGGGTTCATGGGTTTTATGATTCAAGGTTTAGTTTTTAGGGTTTATGGTTTAGGGTTTAAGGTGATTTAGGGTTAAGGGATTAGGTTTTAGGGTTTAGGGTATAGGGTTTAGGTGTTTATTATTTAGGGCTAAATTTTTAGGGTTTATGGGTTTTAGATTCAAGGTTTAGTTTTAGGGTTTGTAGTGTTTAGGGTTTAGGTTTAGGGTTTATGGTTTATGGATTAGGGTTCATATTTATGGTTTAGGTTTTAGGTTTAGGGTTTAGGGTTTAGGATTTAGGGTTTAGGGTTTATGGTTTAGGTTTAGTGTTTATGGTTTAGGTTTAAGTTTAGGTTTAGTTTAGGGTTTAGGATTTATGTTTAGGGTTTATGGTTTAGGGTTTTTTAGGGTTTAATATTTAAGGTTTTTAGGTTTAGGCTTTAGGTTTAGGGCATTAGGTTAGGGTTTAGGGTTTAGGGTTTAGGATTTAGGGTTTAGGTTTAGGTTTAGGTTTACATTTTAGGGTTTAGGGTTTAGGGTTTTGGTTTAGGGTTTAGGGTTTAGGTTTATGGTTTATGGGTTTATGGTTTAGGTTTTAATGGTTTAGGGGTTTAGGGTTTAATGTTTAGGGTTTAGGGTTTAGGGTTTAGGGTTTAGGGTTTAGGGTTTATGGTTTATGGTTTAGGGTTAAAGGTTTAAACTTTATGGGGTTTATGATTTAAGGTATATTTTTTAGGGTTTAGGGTTTAGGGTTTAGGGTTTAGGGTTTAGGGTTTAGGGTTTAGGTTTAGGGTTTAGGGTTTAGGGTTTAGGGTTTATGGTTTATGGTTTAGGGCTAAATGTTTAGGTTTATGGGGTTTATGATTCAAGGTTTATGGTTTAGGGTTTATGGGGTTTAGGGTTTAGGGTTTATGGTTTAGGATTTATGGTTTATGGTTTAGGGTTTAGGGTTAGGTTTGGTTTTAGGTTTTAGGGTTTAGGTTTAGGGTTTATGGTTTATGGTTTATGGTTTGGTTTAGGGTTTAGGGTTTAGGCTTTATGGGGTTTAGGATTAAAGGTATATTTGTTAGGGTTTAGGGTTTAGGGTTTATCATTTAGGGTTTATGGTTTAGGGTTTAGGGTTTAGGGATTATGGTTTTTAGCATTTAAGGTTTAGGGTTTAAGGGTTTAGGGTTTATGGTTTATGGTTTATTGTTTAGGGCTAATGTTTTTAGGATTTGGGTTTCGGGTTTATGATTCAAGGTTTAGGTTTAGGTTTAGTCTTTAGGGTTTAGAGTTTAGGGTTTATTGTTTATGGTTTAGGGTTTAGGGTTTAGGTTTTAGGGTTTAGGGTTTAGGGTTTAGGGTTTAGGGCTAAAGATTTAGGTTTATGGGGTTTATGATTTAAGGTTTGGTTTTTAGGGTTTATGGTTTAGTGTTTAAGGTTTAGGTTTAGGGTTAGGGTTTAGGGTTTAGGGTTTAGGATTTATGGTTTATGGTTTACGGTTTAGTGTTTAATATTTAGGGTTTAGGGTTTAGGGTTTAGTGTTTAGGGTTTAGGGTTTAGGGTTTAGGGTTTAGGAATTTAGGTTTAGGGTTTAAGGTTTAGGGTTTAAGGGTTTAAGATTTATGACTAAGGAATTATAGTTTAGGTTAGGTTTAGGGTTTAGGGTTTAGGGTTTAGGTTTAGGTTAAAGCTTTAGTTTTATATGGTTTATGATTAAGGTTTAGTTTTTATGGTTTAGGGTTTAAGGTTTAGGGTTTAAGACCCTAGTTTAGGGGTTTAGGTTTAGGGTTTAGGTTTAGGGTTTTAAGGTTTAGGGTTTAGGGTTAAGGGTTTAGGGTTTATGGTTTTAGCCCTAAATCTTAAACAGTTTTAGGGTTTAAATGAAGTTTAGGGTTTAAACCATAAATTTAAATCCTAGGTTTAAACACTAAACTTTAAACCCTAAACCCTAAACCCTAGGGTTTAGGTTTTAGGGTTTAGGGTTTAAATCTTGAATCATAAGGTTTTGGGGTTTAAACCTTAAGGGTTTAGGGTTAAGCTGGGTTTAGGGTTTAGGGTTTAAATTTAGGGTTTAGGGTTTAGGTTTAAGACCTTTAGGGTTTAAACCCTTTAGGGTTTAGGGTTTAGGGTTTACTTTAGGGTTTAAACCCTAGGTTTAGGGTTTAAGGGTTTAGATTAAATCATAACCCATAAATCCTGGGGTTTAAACCTTAGGGTTGAAAGGTTTAGGTTTTAAATTTAGGGTTTAGGGTTTAGGGTTTAGGGTTTAGGGTTTAAAAGGTTTATTTAGGGTTTAGGGTTTAGGGTTTAGGGTTAATGTTTAAAGGTTTAGGTTTAACCCTAGGGTTAAAGGTTTAGGTTTAAACATTAAACCCTTTTAGGGTAAAGGGTTAAGGGTTTAGGTTTATAAAGGGTTTAGGTTTACCCTAATTTAAACTTTAGGGTTTATTAAGGGTTTAGGTTTAACTCTAGGGTTTAAAACTTTACCTTTAATCTTTCCCCACCTTTATCCCTAAACCATAAACACTTTAGGGGTTTAAGGGTTTAGGTTTAAAGCTTAAAGGGTTTAGAGACCTAAATTTAGGTTAAAGTTTTAAACACTAGGTTTAGGGTTTAGGGTTTAAACTAGGTTTTAGGGTTTTTAGGGTTTAGGGTTTGTAAAGGGTTTAAAGGGTTTAGGTTTTTTTAGGGTTTGTAAACCATTTAGGTTTAAAGGTTTAAACCCGATATTATAATTTAGCCCTAAGGGTTTAGGGTTTAGGGTTTAGGTTTTAAACCCTAAGGGTTTAGTTAGGTTTAAGGGTTTAGGGTTTTAGGTTTAGGGTTTAGGTTTAGGGTTTAAATTTAGGGTTAAACCCTAGGGTTTAGGGTTTAAGGGGTTTAAAGGTCCTAGGGTTTAAAAACTAGGGTTTAAGGTTTAAAGGTATATACCCTAAACAATAAAGGGTTAAGGTTTTCATAAACCCCAAAGTTTAGGGTTTTTAGTTTTAGGGTTAAGGGTTTAACGGTTTAAGGTTTAAGGTTTAGGTTTAGGGTTTAGGTTTAAATCTTTTAGGGCTGGTTTAGGGTTTAAACCCTAAACCATTAAAGGTTTAGGGTTTAGGGTTTAAGTTTTAGGGTTTAGGGAAACCCTAGGGTTTAGGGTTTAGGGTTTAAACCCTTTAAACTAAGGTTTGAATCATAGGGTTTAGGTTTTTAGGGTTTAGGGTTTAGGTTTAGGGTTTAGGTTTAAGGTTTAGGGTTTAAACCATAATCCCTAAACTATAAGGTTTAGTTTAGGGTTAAAACATTGAGACCTAAGGGTTAAAGGGTTAATTCTAGTTTAGGGTTTAGGTTTAGGTTTTTAGGGTTTAGGGTTTCAATTTAAACCCTAAACCCTAAAGGGTTTAGGGTTTAAGGCTTTAAATCCTCAACTAGAAATTTAAACCAGGTTTAAAGGTTTAGGGTTTAAACTTTAGGTTTAGGTTTTAAGGTTTAAGTTTAGGGTTTAGCTATTATATGGTTTATGGTTTAGCCCTAAGGGTTTAAACCCTAAACCTTAAACCCTAATCCCTAAACCCAAAGGTTTAAAGGGTTTAAAACTTAGGGTTTGAATTTAAGGTTTAAAACCCTAAGGGTTTTAGGTTTAAACCCTAAAGGGTTTAGGGTTTAAGGTTTAAGATATAATAGGGTTTAGGGTTAAACCTTTAGAGTTTAAATTAAGGGTTAAGGGTTTAGGGTTTAGGGTTTAGGGTTTAAGGTTTAGGTTTTTAAGGTTTAAACTCTAAGGGTTTAGGGTTTAAAGGTTTAGGGTTTAGGGTTTTAGGGTTTAAACACTAAACCTTAAATTTAAAACCAAATTGGTTTAGGTTTAGGTTTAATAGGGTTTAGGTTAAACCCTAAACTCCAGGGTTTAGGGTTTAGGTTTTAGGGTTTAAAAGTTTAAGGTTTAATTTAGGTTTAGGGTTTAGGTTTAAATTTTAGGGTTTAACCAGGTTAAGGGTTTAGGGTTTATGGTTTAGCCCTTTAGGGTTTAAGGTTTAAACCCTAAAGGGTAGGGTTTAAACCATAAATTTTAGGGTTTAGGGTTTAGGGTCAAAGGGTTTAGGGTTAATCCTAAACCCTAGGGTTTAGGGTTTAGGGTTAAACCTTGAATTGTTTAGGGTTTAGGGTTAAGGGTTTTAGCTTTAGGGTTAAGGTTTTAGGGTTTAAATTTAAACTTTAGGGTTTAGGTTTAGGGTTTAAACCTTGGTTTAGGTTTAAACCCTGGGTTTTAGGGTTAAACCCAAAACTTAAACCATAAACCATTTATCCTAAACCCTAAACCCCAAAATCAAAACCTAAGTTTTAAACCCTTTAGGGTTTAAATTTGAATTAGGGTTACCAAATTAGGTTTAAGCCTTTAGGGTTTAGGGTTTAGGTTTATTTTTAGGGTTTAGGGTTTAGGCCCTAAGCTATAATAGGTTTAGGGTTTAGGGTTTGAGATCTTAGGGTTTAGGGTTTTATAGTTTAAACCATAAACAGTTTAGGGTTTAAATTTAAACACTAAACCATAGGGTTTAATTTAGGGTTTAGGGTTAAGGTTAAAGGTTTAGGGTTCAAAACCCTTTAGGTTTAAACACTAAGGTTTAAAGGGTTTAAATCATAAACCCCATAAACCCTTTACAATTTAGGTTTTAGGGTTTAGGTTTAGGGTTTAGGGTTTAGGTTTAGGTTTAAAGGGTTAAAAGGTAAAGGTTTAGGGTTTAATTTAGGGTTAAGGGTTTAGGTTTAGGTTTAGGGTTTAAAGGTTTAGGTAAAGGGTTTAGGGTTTATAAATTTAGGGTTTAGGTTAAACTTGAAGGTTTAAATTTAAGGGTTTATGGTTTAGGTTAAGGTTTAAATTTAAGGGGGTTTAGGGTTTAGGGTTTTAGGGTTTAATATTTATAGGTTTATGGTTTAGGTTTAGGGTTTAGTGTTTGGTTTAGGTTTAGGGTTTAGGGTTTAGGGTTTAGGGTTTAGGTTTAGGGTTTAGGTTTAGGGTTTAGGGTTTAGGGTTTATGGTTTAGGATTAGGGTTTAGGGTTTAGGGTTTAAGGTTTATGGTTTTAGGGTTTTTGGGTTTATTATTAAGGTTTAAGTTTAGGGTTTAGGTTTAGGGTTTTAGGGTTTTAGGGTTTATGGGGTTTTTAGATTAAGGTTTAGGGTTTGGGGTTTAGGGTTTAGGGTTTAGGGATTTTAGGGTTTAGGTTTATGGTTTAGGGTTTAGGGGTTTAGGGTTTAGGGTTTAGGGTTTAGGGTTTAGGGTTTAGGGTTTAGGGTTTAGGGTTTAAGGTTTAGGGTTTAGGGTTTAGGGTTTAGGGTTTAGGGTTTAGGGGTTTAGGGTTTATGGTTTAGGGTTTAGGTTTTAGGGTTTATGGGTTTTAATTCAAGGTTTTAGTTTTAGGATTTAGGGTTTAGGGTTTAGGTTTATGGTTTTTGTTTATGATTAGGGTTTAGTTTTTAGGGTTTAGGGTTTAGGGTTTAGAGTT
>CM031235.1:515538243-515540743 GCA_018340775.1 Taxus wallichiana var. yunnanensis
AAGTTCTCTATTATGATAGGACCTTGTTCACTTTTTTAATATACTATATTAGCTAGAAATGAGTTTAGTTTCTTATTTGTAATGATTTAGTTCTCTCATCTATCTCATCTAGTAAAATTTAAATAAAAATTTACACAAAGACAAGCATAAAAAATTAAATTATTTTAATAATTTCCATTTTGAAAAAGGTCAATAACTAATCACTTCTAAAAAAATTTAGATTCAAAATCAGAAGTGATTAGTTTCATATAAAATGTGTGTATTTTATACTTTAAAATAATAGAGTTTCTCTATACTTTAATTCATTAATTAAACAATAATTATTCTTTAATGATTAATCCTTTTACAGCAATTATTTGTATTATGACTAATACAATAATAAAATAAGCTTGCATGCAAATGACACTTTTGCACGAATAGATAGGTCAACTACACTACAAAAGTAGCCCCCACCCCACCAGGGCACTTCCTTAAATTAAGTATAAATGAGACCCTTTTTGTTGTTTTGAAATTGAAAACAAAATTTGAAAGAAATAAGTCAAATTAACAAGGATATCACCCCACCTGGGAAGGGTTACAACATGTAATAAATGTATAAAATAGGAAAGGGCGTCCTCTACTAGGAGGGCCATCTTTCGGGATATTAGCTTAGTGGTAGATCACACCTATGATAATTGCATTGTTGTGGCTAGACCGTGAAGGTTATCAACCACATTGGATAGTTTAATGTGATCATCAACGCCTGATCCAGAGATGTGGATCTCCAAGGCACAGTAGCATGGCGTACTCCTTCTGTTAGAATCAGGAATTTTAAATTCCTCCATCTTAGCAGGAGGATAGATGGGGTGATTGAGTGAGATCAAATGTATATCCTTTTTTCTATTCATTTGTGGGATCAGGCAAAGGTGCCGGTAGTCAAGTATTAATGGCTACTTTATTATCAAGAATCCTTACATATACTATCAAAGTGTATGGAAGGTTATCATAAAATACAGATTCAACCTAAATTTGTAAAAAAATCACCTCACAACGCATCTTCACAGAATAATAACTATGAGATCACCCTTTTTATTTTTTTATAAGGTGATGAAGGGATCATACTATTCGAGTCTTTCCAAATATTTTCTTAAAACTAAAGAGTTGGGTTTAAAAAAGGAAAAATCCATAACTTCCCTAATATATGGAATAGGGATTCCAACCCAACTGGGGAGCAGTTGCTCTTTATTGTGAGCTGTGTTCGTGGGGGAGCTTATTATCTATTGTTGGCTTCTATCTCTATAGATAAAATCTATCGGGGAGGCAACTAATAGACAGTGGTTTATCTTGTGGCGGATGTCAGTGGTTCGATTACACTTATCTCCCTCCAGTCATTGATACTTCTTCAATGCAATGCTAGAAGAAGTT
Organism: Taxus wallichiana var. yunnanensis; assembly: GCA_018340775.1. Lineage (NCBI taxonomy): Eukaryota > Viridiplantae > Streptophyta > Pinopsida > Cupressales > Taxaceae > Taxus > Taxus wallichiana. The sequence continues at coordinate 515,539,648 of CM031235.1, forward strand.
GAAATGGCATATTAATTCTAAAATTAGAATGACTTACTATGCCGAGTCAGTTTTAATCCATTATGATTTCCCATTCATGGACGTTGCTAAGGTGCTTTCCTTGTTTTTTCAGCACCTTAGGATGGCACAGCCTTGAACGGCAAGGTTCAAAAAATGGAAGGGCTTACGGTGGATACCTAGGCACCCAGAGACGAAGAAGGGCGTGGTAAGCGACGAAATGCTTCGGGGAGTGGAAATTGAGCATAGATCCGTAGATTCCCGAATAGGTTAACCTTTTTAACTGCTGCCGAATCCATGGGCAGACAAGGGACAACCTGGCGAACTGAAACATCTTAGTAGCCAGAGGAAGAGAAAGCAAAAGCGATTCCCGTAGTAGCGGCGAGCGAAATGGGATCAGCCTAAACCGTTAAAAACGGGGTTGTGGGAGAGCAATGTAAGCGTCGTGCTGCTAGACGAAGCGGTCGGTGGAATACCGCACCCTAGATGGTGAAAGTCCAGTAGTCAAAAGCTTCCAGATAGCTTACGCTCTAACCCGAGTAGCATGGGGCACGTGGAATCCCTTGTGAATCAGCAAGGACCACCTTGCAAGGCTAAATACTCCTGGGTGACCGATAGCGAAGTAGTACCGTGAGGGAAAGGTGAAAAGAACCCCCAGCGGGGATTGAAATAGAATATGAAACCGTAAGCTCCCAAGCAGTGGGAGGAGATCTGACCGCGTGCCTGTTGAAGAATGAGCCGGCGACTTTTAGGCAGTGGCTTGGTTAAGGGAATCCACCGGAGCCGTAGCGAGAGCGAGTCTTCATAGGGCAACTAAATTGTCACTGCTTATGGACCCGAACCTGGGTGATCTATCCATGACCAGGATGAAGCTTGGGTGAAGCTAAGTAGAGGTCCGAACCGACTGATGTTGAAAAATCAGCGGATGAGTCGTGGTTAGGGGTGAAATGCCACTCGAACCCAGAGCTATCTTGTTCTTACTTAAATGAATTGAGGCATAGCAGTTGGATTTGGATCATTTAGGGGTAAAGCACTATTTCAAGTATGGGCTACGTGAGCAAATTACTCAAATGGAGACAAACTATGAATACTAGATAGG
>CM031235.1:515545743-515653202 GCA_018340775.1 Taxus wallichiana var. yunnanensis
CCTAGGCACAATATGTTTATATCTAGTTTTTCTCATGCTCAATCATGGAGCTAGAAAAAAAATCCTATTCTTCTAGGATCAAATGGAGGAATAAAGATATGATACCCCCACCATTGGATTAATAAGGAAACTTTTAGTCAAATTCATATAAAATTTTGTTAAAAATGCCTTTAGGAGCTCAAGTTATCACTGTCACAAGTTGGCTCAAGGTGAGTGTTCCATACTTAGCCAATTCTTGAAGTGGACACGTGTCAGCTCCAGGATCTTGGTGCATTTTGATGTCACATTTTTCCCTTTAGTAAAATTTTACTAGCGCGGGTATACCTTGTGGTCTTCCATATGTCCAAAATTCAACTCCTAAATTATTTTCCTAGCCTCCCTCTCATTCTCAACTACAAATAACTTCATTCTCCTCCATCACCACCTCTGTGATATCGAAGATTGAAGAATCCATTAATGGATTACATGAAGAAAAAAATCAAAAAATTAATTTATCTACCTCTTCACTTCTCAAGGTTCCAATGGGTGAAATTGCATGAAAATTGGAGGGAATGATCATTGAAAAATCTAGTTTTACACAAACTAGTTTTTGCACCATGAAGTCCCTATTTTTTGGGATATGGAGGAATAATTTTTAATTATAATTATGCCTTTCACATGAATAACAATAGTGAAAAATAAGTGAGATAAATTTTCAATCCTCAAAGTTCTAGTGGGATAAATTGCACAAAAATAGGAGGGAGCGATCATTGAAAAATCTAGTTTCACGTAAACTAGTTTTCGCGCCATAAAGTCCCTATTTTTAGGGATATGCAAGGATGTATTTTTATCATTATTCTTTCCCCAATGATTAAAATATCATTTTACCACTTTTTTAGATAAATAAATTGCCCAAAATTTGGAGCATTAACCCTAGGATAAAAACCAGAATTTCAAGACTTTTACGGTGCAATCGACACCCACAGTGCACTTACTAAAAATAACATGTGTCCATGGTGAGGCATAATAAAAATAGAAAGTTGATAAAAAGGTTAATGAATCATAAAAAAATTCTGATTGAAATTTTCGAGGGTTTGAATGCATTGAGATAAATTCGACAGAGCGTTTTTGGAGTTGATTCAGTAAAAGTGGGTTTTCGGGCCTAAAGGAGCATACATCGTGAAGGAGTGCCTGAGATTTAAGAAAGTATTTTGGGAGATTAATAAATATTCAAGAGCCCAAAAAAATTACCTATGGAAGGTATTTTCCATGGCTTAAATTGTGGAAAAATGAGACCTCATTCAACATCATACACTTCCCTAGGCAACTCATTCTTCCGGTGCACAACTAGAGATCCTGAGAAAAAAATGGATCATTTTAAGGTGATTCAATCATAATTGGAGATCCAAACCATTATCATTCAATTAATTTAGTGATTTTTATTCAAGATCATATAAATTTTCACCTTCAAACTCATCGAGAGTCCAAGTTAATGTCATCACAAGTTGGCTCAAGGAATGCATTCAACACTTAGAAAAATTTTCAAGAGGACATATGTTAGCTCTAAGAACCTAGAACATTTTGATGTCCATTTAATCCCTTTAGTAAAGGTACATAGGGGATAGTTAAATTTTCCCATCCCAATTTTCCCCAGTCACTCACGTGACCCTCGGACTCTTAGTTCAAGGCCCATGAGAGTTTGTCGGAGCCTATCCTCACATTGCATGGATGATCACCAAGTGTCACGATTAGGAGTGATGTGAAAATTGATGTCCCTTTCATCTCTTTAGCTAAAGGGAAATCAAGGACACAAAAATGCACCTGGACCAAGCATCAAAATGTGCAAAAATTCCAACTCCTTTGTTGCATCTTACTGTTTATAGTGCTACATGCACACATGCCCATGAAAGCTCAAATGTTGGATTCCTCTTCACCTTGCCATTGCTTCACTCAACCAGATCCTCAAAGTATTCTTAAAATTTAAAATTCAGATATCTCAGAATAAAAAATGGATCGAAACAATGAAGAATGAAGAGAAAATGAATATTTTTTGAGATAACCACGAAGTCTTCCAATCAAAAAATCTTCATATCTTGTAAAATACAAGTCAGATTGAGATATTGTCTTTTGCATACTTCCTCATTTTTCAAGAAAATAAAGATGAAAGAAACATGATGTCAAATGGTGCCTGAATCATTAACAAAAACCCCATTCGTGCCCTAGCTCACATTCATTGGATTTCCCATCAATTTGGCAATGGAAACGAGCTAAAAACTTACACACGAACTCCAAATGAAAAACCTATCATAATAGAGTTAATTTCATCACAATAGGAGGCAAAAACAAGACCTGAAAATTTCTAGCTCCATTAATGGCTTCCATGATAGCTCTGGGCACTGAAGCCACTACTAGGTGAAAATTTTAAATTTATTTCCAAGCATTCTAGTGGGTGAAATCAAGTGAAATTTGAGCAGCGTGATTGCGAAAATGAGCCGAGTCAAAAAAATATGTTCCATCACAAACCAAGCACTGGAAACCAACTTTCCAAAAATAGTAAGTTTTCCTATACATACTTGTTATGTTTTGAAAGTCTTCATCAAAGCGGATATGGGAAAGGAAATGTGCCTTCGAATATCACTAGGAATCCAAAATGATTGTCCGAAGTAGAAAGCAACGAAAATGAACACTTACTAGAAATAATAATCCCCCTATATGGGTGTTTACTACAAATAGTAAGTCACCCTAAGAATTGGTTGAGGCAAAGGCAGTGTGTACAAGAGTGAATGAGAGAGTTCATCACATCAAGATGGTAAAGAAGAGGAAAAAATCACCTCTTACCAAAAATAGTAAGTCTTCCATATGGGAACTTGCTATTAATGGCAATTACACTCTAGAGGGTAGTTATGGCACAATGGAATATAAGGAGATCATCATTCGGGATCATCCATGGGAATTTCTCATAGGGCATTCAAGATCCATCTCAGGGAACCTAACATTGTATTTTGACACTCACTATATTGTTCGGATCATAGGTATATCATACGTAGGGTGGAAGTTACGGTCATCAACAAAACAATTCATTAAACTTGGTAGGTCGAGGTTTGAGTACCTATCTCTTTGAAGTAATCTTCATGATTCGCATTCATAGTCATTAATAGAAACATTCAACAACATTTTTAAAAATTCAATCCAAATTTTCCATGAGCCAAGTTGAAGGAGTTTCTCAGGGTGCAAATAGTTCATGGATTCAGAGTTCATCACATTGTAGAATTCCATCGAGTTATCTAGAAGGATCAGTGAGCTTTATCAGAGGTAGAATCTTTTATCATGATCATAATTCTTCCTTCTTATTTCTACTCTCTCTCTCTTCTCTCCCCAAAATTTCTCTCTCTTATCCCCCCAACTTTCTCTCTCTCCTCAATGTTCTATTTTTGCATTGGGGTTACACTTTTCGTATGTCTTATTGTTCAGTAATGTAATAAGTCACCTTTATTTTATAAAAAGGGACTTAATGTTTTCCTAAGAAAGCAAAGAGTCTTAAGTCATGTCAAGACATACGAAGAGTCATTGGAGGGTATATGAATAGTATTTTCTCTTCCAATAAATTGTAAAACCACTCTCATTTTAAGGTTGTTGGTGATTGATTTTGTAAACTCAAGAGTGCATTTCCCCTCACTATTTTTCCTCCAATCCCACACTATGTACAAATTTAACTGAAATTCTAAATAAGGAAGAATTTTTTGTTTTCCAAGGCATATGAATGTGTGCATCTTTGTATGCATGATTTCCTTTGCCTTGATGTACGGATATTTTGGTTGTTTCTTCTCATAAATACATTTGTTGAAATTTCTAACTAGTGTGTGCAAGAATATGATTTAATACCCGCAACATTAGTTATCCTACCTCATATACCCACTCCCTTTATTTCTCTCATGAAAAATTCTTCTCTAGCAAGTGATTGCTAGCTTTTCCCTGAGGACAATGGACTGCCCTGTTGGATCTCGACCCATGAGGGGCTTTGGGAAAATCCAATTTTATTCACGCATGCAAATATGGAAGCTTCACCATTTAAGTAGAGGGAATTTGAATCCCAAAGCATTGGAAATAAATCCATAAGTTTGTTCACGACAAATTTTCTCACCAACAGTCTACTTATTCAAAATTCTTAACAAAATAAGAATTTAAGTAAAAGACTAGTTTACGGATAAGAAATTCCCTAAACTAACTTCACTTGATTCATATATGTTAGTAATAAAGTAAATACATATTTCAAATTATAAGTACCACTAAATACATAGATACTCTCAATTTATACCTCAAATCCTTACTCGTACTAAAAACATATACTTATTTACTCTATTACATACACATATTCATAGTTACACACTATTTATTCTAATCTCATATTTGTAAAAATTCAATTTGTTAAAAAGAGTAGTGACTATATATCGCATTTATGGTACATGCACATGTTATTTTATTCTAGACTACAAAGCACTTTGTAATGTCATTCGAGTCCACCTAGAAGTTTATAGTGTTTCCTTAGTACTCGAACATGTGTGGTTAACATATTCTAAGTGAAACTCACTTTGAAGAACCATACCAACATTATCCACAAAATTAATAAATCATCTCATCCTCTATAAAATAGTTTTTGAAGAACCTTCCAAATACTTGGAAAAAAATAATCCCTTGTTCTTCATTCATCATTATTGATTTTTTCTAACAAAATGAATTAACAATGACCATGTAAGCACGTAAACATTTGACATAAGAAAAAAATTATTTTTCTTTCCTTGACTTTTCCATTTGGGTAATGTGGGATGTTAATGACACTACAACCAAGCTGCTTATCCATAATATCCAAAAAATGATTGAAATCTATTCATTGTGCACTTTAGCTAGGTATTTGTAAAATATAATGGCTACCGATTATTCAAATTTCTTCCATTCCTCCAATTAGGTATTTTCCTACTATTATATCATTACAATGTCACATTCTCTATGGAAACTTCTAAAATATCTAATGGTTTTTATTTTTTCATAGTTCTATTAATCTTTATTTATTTCTCTATAAATATATTCTATAACTTTCCATAAATTGGTTCACCATACCCCCATATTCATGCATCTCATTTATTGATTGGACTTAAGAATTTTTTTACCAAAACTAATTTTCCATGAGGTAATTATACTCCTACTAGGAGTTACCAAGCCAATCCTACTAAAAAAATTTTGTATTGAAATTACTGTAAAAATAATAATGTAATAATAGATGAATATTTTTGTTGAGAAAATCAGATTAAACGATGATAGAGAACAACTTCCAATGACAAAATTCTATAACTTAGGATAATACCAACATGCTAACATCCATTCAACACCACAATTACACTCTTAATGATTCTACACTAATACACAATTCTATAGGTGGAAGAAACTTTCAAATATATGGAACATTTATTCTATCCTTAAGCTCACATCCACACTCTTCCCAAAGAGATACTCAAATCCTTTAGAAATGACTTCCTAAGGAAATTGTTATTTATTTATATAATCAATCAATGTAACATAACTACTAAAAATATGAATTATGTTCCAAAGGACTGAATAAAAATTAAAGGACCCAATAAAAACATAGTTCGCCTCTCCAAGCATAACAAATTTAATTGATCATCATCCAATGTTTTTTCTTTTAAACAACTTATTGGTATTATAAATCCCCAGATAGTTTTTTTTTCTTCTTAATTATTTAGTGGCATCCTCCACATCCACATAGATTTCAAAATGCATAATAGGAATGATATTTCTTAGTAAAAATATACACTAAGATAACATTGTGTAATAATATTATGCACAATAAACATTACAACATGATACTCTATGGAACACAAATAAAATAATCCTTCACATCAAAATTCATCAAAAACACAAATGCGAAAAAACAAAATGACCAAAAATGAACTCAAATTGTTTTGTGGATATAATATTTTCTATGAACTCATATGCTCTTTCATCGTACACCTAGGATAAGAATAAATGTGAGAAAAATTATCATGTTCATAGAATGAGAGGTATAAAAATAATTTCTTTACAAATAACTTGGTACATTTGCATGATAACAAGAATTTTCCATATTACAACCATGGGAGGTATTTTGGTAAGAAAGTTTCCTCTAAATGTGCTTTGTTTCTTTAGTACACTAGACCATATCATATTTTTATTTTACCTCCTATTTAAGTGTTCCTAGTTCCTTACATCATTCATTTTCAAAATTACTTTCTCTATTTAGTATCCCTACAAAATGACTTTAGAAATAAGTGCACCTTTTATTATATCTCAATTTGTGTAGTATCTTTCCATACTATTATATGCTTCCGTTTAGTTATTCCATCTCCACTTTCACTAACTTCTCTCTATTATTTCATAGAGAATATCATAAAGTAACATTATTTTTCCTCTTTCGTATCGATTCTTTATATACTTGAAGAATCATCGCCGAACGATAACAATGTTTCCTTTTTAGTAAAGGGTTATTTCTAATAGAATTCATGCGATTCAACACACCCCACATTGACATGAGTCATAACATTGTGAATGTTCTAATTTAACTAACCTTATGTACTATATGACTCATGTGTTCAACCTCTCTTCCCTTTCAATAAATTCTTAATGTGAAATTTCCCTTCCTTCTATACTCTCAAAATATCCTTCCTCCCATCATAAAACTTATCTCTTTAAAACTAACAAATTCTTCCCAAAATTGTATCCACTAGTAAAACAACACATTAAATGGTGTCTATGAATATTCCAATCTTCCTCTCCACCTTACACTATTCTTTTAAAAATTCTTCCTTTTTCTTGTATCAATCAAATCAATTTATAAGTTTTGGATGTTTATTTCTTTCTATTCCTAATTTTTATACCATCTCTATAGATAGAAAATTATCTCGTGATTTCTATATCAACCCTCAATTTGTAAAATCTCCACTTAGTATTTCACCCTTTGAGGAAAGTATTTTTCCTCTCATGTCATAACTCATTCTTTTTTATTATAATGTTTAGGAATTTCATTTCTTCCATTATGAACTCCTTTAATTATAGTTCTTCTTCCAACCCATAAATTTATTCTACCTTCACAATTTTCACACTTTCACTCTTCCTTTCCCCTCATCATGTTGTGGAAAATCATAATCTTTAGCTCTATACCTTGTCACATAAAAACATGTACCAATACTTTTTCCACTTTGAATTATTCCTCTCATGGAATTATTTATTCCCTTGTTCATATTATCTTTCTAATTTCCCTTACACTCCTTGTTTTTATGATTGAGTGACAATGGTTATCTATGATAAAAAGTATTATCTATGATACTATGGGAAATTTTCTTGCATGAATTTTTTTATTCTATATTCTCATGAAATAATAGTATGCCTTTTCTAATATCTCCATATTTATCAAATATATATCATATTAGATCCTCTACCATATTCTATTTATTTACAATGTTACCTTCTCCAAATCAATATCACTATGAATAGATTGAATAATAATCCTATATAAGTCTCATGTATATTAATTCACACTTATCTTTATTTTCCAAAAAATATTATACTTCTACAACTTACAAATGCAAATCATAATCAAAAATTATCAAAAATAACTATTACATAATAATTTTGGAGAAAACGATATCTGTGAGTCTTAAATGATGAAAATAAGTCTCTATGTTGAAATTTCTTGTTATTTAATTTTTACATCAATTTATTTGTCTTTTTATTTATGACTTAATCGATTCTTCCTTATGGTTTTATGTCATGTCACAAATATCTCTAATGTTTCAAACCTTTGGTTTACTTTGATGAATTTTATCCAAAACCATACATATTAGTCAAGACAAAACTAAATTTTTGAATAAGATGTGTGTTCTTTGATCCCGTTTTTAGTCCCTTATAGCCATTTGTTATCTTCATTTATGTTTTCTTTTTCGATTCTTATGTTTAAGATCAACATTGTGTACTTTTAGAATTCAAATTTCAAATTTCAAATAAAGAGACTACTTTATATGCAAACTCACGAAAACATTTTTATCTAGCTAGGAATTATTTGAGTACTTCCTATAGAGATAAAAATCAATAAATAGTATCTTCATACTATGTATCACATCACATGAGGGAATATATATGATTTGCACATTTTCATACAAGGGTTTTATGGGATAAAATTAACATAAACCATTTTTGGTATAGAAACACCGAGATCAATTGTAGGTCAAATATTTTAGTTTCGAGATAAGCTTGTACAAAGTATTGGTATAACTACGCTGATTCAAAAAATTAGCGCAAAAATATGTGATTCAAAACAATCTAAGTCAAGAATTTATATGTAATATTTTTATCTAGTGCATGTTTGAGGTTCTTGCAAGAATATATGTTTGTTTTATAGGTCCAAGTGTGAAATATAGGGTTATAGGTGAAGTTGAAGATATCAAAGTGGAACAAAATTGAAAATGAAGTAACATAGAGAAAAAATAATTCTAGGATTTAGATGTCCAAGACCCTACAATAGGGTCTATGTGTGATATTTATTCCCTCATATTTAAATGATATGCCCATGCACAAATGAGTGGTATTCTTTGATCTAGACAAATTTATAATTATTCATCCTTTATAACTCCATGAGAAAAACAATCAAAGTTAAATGAGTCGGATAAGTAACCTCTCAAATTGTAATTATACTTCTAATTATTTTATCAACATGACATACTTACAATAATTTAGTTTCCATTTTAAAAATAGAAATGACTATAATATTAATTAATCAAATTATTATAATATATATTTAATCCTTTTTATAATATTTATAGTAACTCCATTTAATTAATTTATGATGTATACAATCTCTAGGTAGAAATTCCGCTTTTATCTTTACAACCATGTGCTCCTTTTTAATGATCTAGTCCTTACCCTTTTAATTACACTCCAAAAAAATTTCTTTCCACCTTAACATACATGAAAATTTAACTTGGCTTACCCATCTTCACCTTATAATCCTCCAAAATATTACTAAATAAAAACATGTTTCTATCTCCATGATGAAATAAATAATATATTTTATGTTTACCATCGTTAAAAGAGAACAACTATTATATTTGTACTCCTCCACCAATTCTTAATGTAACTTTAAACAACCTATATTCTACATTTTCTACATCATCCTATACTAGAACTAATTTTTCTACATGACCCTCAAGTTCTCTTTTTGGTGCAATTTTTTCTTTCACATCTCTCCTATCATCACTTGGGATTAACCATCTAATAATGTGATCTTCCACTACTATCAACTTGTTTTATATTATTCTCAAGATCTATGTAAACTACTCTAGCCTCTTGAATATATTATTTACCACTTTAATTCCTTGCCATATCATTCTTGATGGAATATTTCTTTTAATGACGCAAATAAAACAATTTATTTATTTTGAAAACATATGAAAATATCTTTTACCTTACTCACCTCATAAGATGGATAACTAAAATATCGACCTCCCAAAAATTTACATATATCTAATACCAAATGATGTAGACCTGAGAATGGTGCTACTATAGGAGTCACTAGCCCAAGCCTACTTAAAAATTATACATAAAAACCATATTTACCAGCTTACACTTTAGAAAGAAATAATACTTTTAATTCAACGAAATAGATTCCACAATTATCTAGATCAATTTCAAGTGATACGACATTATAACTTACTCCAATCCCTACATGCTAACATCCATTAAATATCACAATTCCACTAAAAAGAATCTAGACTTTCACATAAGACTCTACATGGCAAAATATCCAAAATTAGGGCACTTTACTTTAATCCTTAACTTTAGACCACACTTTCCCTATGAGTTATTAAAATTATTTCATAAATAACCTCCTAAGATAATTGATATTTGTTTATATATATAATCAATGTAACAACTTAACTCTAAAAATATATGATTTATTGTCAAAGGAACCAATACAAATTAAAAGACCCATTAAAAACATAGTTAGCCTTTCATAGTTTTATAGATCAACTTGATCCTCCTCTTATGTTTTATAACACTCAAATATTTTTGTAGTATTGTGAAACCATAAATATTAATTCAAGGCTTCCTTAGTATTCTATGGAAAATTCCAAACATTTTGTGATTGTAATAACAAATACCATAAATTGTGTGGCTTGTGCAAGGAATTCAATTTTTTTGTAGAATGTGAAATAGGCATGACATTACATAGTAGGATTTTACACCAGGCTATTATTGCACAACAAGATTGCAAAATCTAAAAAATAAAGTATAATACTCTCTATCTTGTAAAAAAAAAAACTTCACATCATGGTATGTAAATAACACAAATGTGAATATAATTGAAACATTAAACCAAATTGTTCAAACTATTTCGGGTTGACACATTTTTTTCTGAAATATGATGCTTATGCATTAATTATTATCAATAAAATCAATTTTAATGTCATATGTAGTATAGAAATGGTTTAAATTAATCTAAATTACATCAAGTTCATTATTATTTGTATGGATCATAGCTAGACAAACCGGTAAATATGAAAATTAGGTCATCACATTACCCATAAGTGTTCCAAGTTTTCCCACTTCAAATTTTACTTTAGTTCTCCACTTGGAGTTTTCCATATTCAGGATGATCATTTCTAATAATTTTTAAATTTTCAATTGCATCATAGAGATGTTTTATTCCCTTAAAATATTGGGTTTTATATGAGTAAGAATATTTGTAAATTTTTATTCTATCCATCGTTTAATAGACTAATTGATGTTTAATTTTTAGTACAGCCTAAATTTGGAGATATCCTCAATTGATTTATCTATATCTTCCTCCACTATTATAATTATCATCATATAGTCCCTTTGAATACTATTCTATAGGATGATCCAAAAATTTGTTATATAAATGTGTGACATGTTTTTAATATGGACCCTTTTCCATTAATATATTAATACCTTTTATGAGTAGGATTTTGGTTATAAGTTTCCTCTCGAATAGGATGGGCTTTATTCTAATTAGAGGTAACTCTATGGTTACCACATAGGAAGTGGTACTAAGTCCTAGGGATGTTTTTAAAAACTTAAGGTAATTTACCTCATATTTGTGTTGTTACCACATGTCCATATACATTTTTATTCCTACTTATTCTCTTGCATCCTTGGTGGATTTAAATTTTCCTTTGCATCCTTCCTATTTTGTTAGGTTTCCAACCAATTCCTTTCTTCTTCCTTTCCGGTGGCCTTATTTATTCCACTTATTGGTCAAAGCTAAAATTTCCCCTTCTCCACTTTCTTATTTCATTGTTTATGCTTCCTTGATATATTATTTCTCTTCCTCCATTTTAATCTTAGCCTCTATGGAAATATTTTTATATAACTCTTCTTTCCATTTCTCCTCCATTTTATTTTTATTTTCGATTTATTTTTCTTATTATTTCCTTCCTCTAATTTTTGAACCTCCACATGTCTCTTTTTTATCTCTTCCTCCATTAATTTTCATTTCTTCTCTGCTTTCTACCACACCCTTAATGTTTCTTGTTCAATAATTTCTAAGGATTTTTTTTTTTACGATTTTCATGAGATTTTCCCATGGTCTCTCTTATGCTTGTTTTGTCCACATTTTTAAATTTTTCTAAAGCCTCTCTTTTGTTCTAATTTGTTTCTAATTTGTTTCTAAAAGTTTCATTTCATTTTTTGTTTGTATTTCATCATTCTATATTTGTTTCATTTTTCCATCCTTATTAGGTGAAAACTTGGATTTAATATCACCTAAGCCATCGACTCACATAGACACATGAAAACAACATAGGCATATCGATGCCACACTTTTCCCAATGAATGGTTACTGTAGCAATGCCCCAACCACAAAAAGGAAGACTCAAGGAATGGTAAACTCACAACACATCATTTCTTAATTGTATTTTACTTACGATTAACATTCCAAGAACATTATTGAGAAAGGATAAATTTCTCGTTTGTCCACCCACATATTCTTAAGTTTATTCCGCGGTTAAAATATAGTTCGACCATCTTATGTTGGCTTCTTATACTTTATAAAAATTTCCATAACTAACATACTTATTTTGGCATAAATCAAATTGCATACAAAGTACTTAATTATCTTATTATTATGTTAAGAATATTCTTCTCCAACATTTATTCGATGTCTACAGTTTTACCCTTACAACTCAAGTGAAAATGACTTGATATCCAGAACAGCAATAAAAGGATTTAACGGAGATTTAGATACAAGGTAGCTTTTTACCAAAAACATTCCTCGATCACGGAATAGTGATTTGCTACCATAGTTAATAAAGTTCAATAACTTAATGACTTCCTTTTATGTTTATATATCTTTGGTTCTCTCGTAGTTTGATCACAACAATGCAATACATAATCTTTGAAAACACATAAAGATATTTAATTGAGTTATAAGGTCTCCAAGAGTGGCAGTATCCCTAACCTCAATTCTTGTTTTTACTCTTATATGCTTTATTTTCTACGTCACAATATGGTCTTATTTTTAGCATTGTCTTGTAAAAGGAGTTACGAAGTGTTTGTCTAACCTCTTGAAGACAAAAAGATTAGGAGACTTGAAGCTACACATGAACCCTAAGTTAACATCCAAATCAAATGAGGTTTAGATTAATTCCAACTTCATCTAAGGGTCTACCCTCAACTATATGTGAGTTTTAAGCGAAGAGGACAAATTTATGCTAAACCACCTTCCGAAAGGACCAAGGTGTTATGTTGAGAGAAATCAAGGTAACACATTTAGTTGAGTGAAGCGGGCTAATGGGTTCATTAACAAGAGTATAAGACCTAAAATCAACTAAGTCACAACCTCCATCCATGTCATCTGGATCAACAGGTTTTCACTCGATGAAGAACTTTAATTTTAAATCTATCTTTGAATGACAAGGTAGTCCGCTAGGCTACGAAGGAGGGGTTAGCTCTACACACTCCAAGAAAAGTTTGACTGTGTCACTCCTATCAGACGGGTTTAAGACAATGTCACTAAACCTACTGACTAAGATGATAAGTCCATTCTTGAGCTCTGATTTTGCCTAAATTAGGACGTTCCACCGAGAGCAAAGATTAAGTTCATCCTATGGTTTTCAATGTCTTCTACGGTAAGGAGTATCGCACATGAAAAACAAGTTATGTCCGATGTTGAACAAGGGTAGTGTGTTTTCGATTAAAACTCTTTATTACATTTACAAAGTATGAATGCACAAGATGACATGTTAATCATTTATTGAACACTAAACATACACTACAAGATATTACTTCAAATTCATTTACCTTATATAAATATCAACCCCTTTTAACCATGTGTTCTCTATGAATCAAAATTGAACCTAAGATTAAATGCACATTTCCTAGATGTCCTAGAAACCAGCATCTCATACATAGCAACAAATTATCAAATATAACCTTCTGAAACATGAGACTACAAAATACATTTATTCATTTAAAAATGAACTATATAAATTACAATGATAATTAATGCATTACACAACGCCTTTACGTCATCATTCTTTCATCCTGCAAAAAACACGTGAGCATGATATCAGCGATAATTCAGTTGGCATGGCATCCACCCTAACCTAACATAAGTATCATTTTTCAGTTTCCCATTTACATATGACAATAATTACAATTTGCAATTGAAATAAAAAGGTCTAGAGACATGTATTCATTACATTTCATTTTTCTTCATTTTGTAACCCAGGAGAGAGAAAGAGAAGGGAAGAGAGAGAAAACACCATTTTGTCAAAAGTTCTAATGCACACAACAAGTTCCACTATAGAGTTTTAAACAATTATTTGTATGTGTTAAGAGTTTACAGGGTGGTTTGGCAACCCTACGAGGGTCCATAACTTTCTATTTTTACATTTTCTTACTAGCTACAAAAACGTACAAAACGGGCTCGGAGGCTAAGAAACCACTTCCAAAAGTTATCTTCCAATGAGAACGCACACCATGATCAAATTTCTACGTGTCCCTAGATATACCAAGAGTTCATAGCAACTGACGGAATTGGGAAAAAGTGAACGGTTTGCGTTTGGCGGCTAGTTCTCTGGGGCCACTAGTCGTAGTTGACCTAGTTGTAAATGAACAAAATTTAGCTCGAGGGCCAGAAAACCACATCCATAACTGATGTTCGATGGATGAGCATGCAATGAGACACTTCCTACAAGTTCCCCTATATAAGGAGAATTCATCAGAGTCGATGGGACTGAGAACTAGAAAACCATTTTCAAATGGCGACAAGTTTTCTAGAGCGACAAGTCAAAATTGGTCCAGTTTGACCTCATCAAACTACGGCCGGAGGCCTACAAAATGGATTTTCCAAACTATCTAGAAAAGTGTCTTTTCCCTAAGCTGAATGTTCCATGCAATTTTCTAGTATAAACACTAGAGGTTTGCGAAGATGGGAAATAATTTCTCTATCCAAGTTTCAAATGGCGGTTCAAAATGAAAGCCAACTTTCTAGATTTGATAACTTTCTACTATTATAAACTAGTGTAACAGGGCTCCTATAAGAGCATCAAAAAGATCACATATGTTTGTTTGGGGTCAATCCAATGTCAGTGATTCCTCACATAACAAGGTACACAAATGAAGCCTAACATCTCATTTTTAGAGTTCCGAAGGGTACTTAATGAGTCTCCGAAAAATGTAAAAATTAACTATTTAAAATAGGGAGAAGGTCAACATTATTACTGGGAAGTCAATTTCGTCTTGTCGATAAAGACAATGTTGTAGTGATCCGATTGGGTAGAAGTTTTCTACATCACCTCGAGAATGAGGGTGGGAGTTCATGGTTTAATGCGAAGAGTTATTTTGATTTTGTGAGTTTGACATGACATTTCATTGTTTTTGCAACGAGTTGAAATAAACATTTAACTGTATTAAAAACCTAATATTTTAAGATTCTATTAATTTTAAAAGAGAACTAAAACACGAGAATTATGAGAGGTAAGGGAAGATGAACCATGCCTGGAAGGGATGGAGTCGGTCAAACCCGTCAGGCTTTGGTTCAACATCTTTCTTGGGCACTTCGTCAACCAGTTCATGAGCCTCGATCTAACCTCCACAATGTCACACAAACTTCCCGATCACTTGAAGTTTTTCCAACAGAATAAGTTGCCCATTATGTGCATATCCTGAAATCATGGCATTCCATGAGACCGCATTTCTTTGAGGCATATTGTTAAACAACTTGTGTGCATTTTGTATACTTCCACATTTTGTATACATATCTATGAGAGCAGTCCCAACAACAACATCTAACAAAAATCCATTTTTTGATTTTTTTGATGGATTTCCATTACCAGTTCGAAAGCACCAATTTTTCCATAGGATGGAAGGATGCTAGCAAAGGTTACCGAGTTTGGCTTTACACCTGCCAGTTGCATTTGATTGAAAGCCTCCAAGGCTTTCTCAGCAAGCCCATTTTGAGCATATCCTACAATCAGCACATTCCATGACACAAGATTCGGTTGAGGCATTTTATCAAACAGTTCCCACGCCTTTTCAACAAATCCATTTTTAATCATCGTTGTCCATGAAACTACATCTGTAAGGGGCATTTTTAAAGTAGCTTGGCATTTTTAAAAAGTTGTCCACGTTTTTGAGCAGCTAACCAAGAGAACACATCTCCTTGAGGGTGTATTTTTTGTGCACAACCATGTTTTTGTGTAGCTGACCAAGAGAACACATCTCCTTGAGGCATTTTTGTGCAGTAACCACATTTTTGTGCGGTGACCAAGAGAACACATCTCCTTGAGGCGTTTTTTGTGCACAGCCACGTTTTTGTGCATCCTTGGTTGTATCAAACTCCATTGGGCATGAGTTGGGTGCCCAAACATGATTAAAAACTTTCAGTTCGAACCCAACAACATTACATTCCATTAAACCACTTTTGATTGCTTCCACATAGCATACAAAACTACCAACACCCTTGGAAAAATAGTCTCAAATAGAAACCCTCCTCCTTCATGCCTTCTTCAACCTCTGGTGGGTGTGCAGAACAAACTGGAGCTTCCTCCCTCCCTCCATGGTGGTGGCTTCTCCCCACATTCAAAACCAAAAAGATGAAACAAAAACAAAACAAAAGGAAGGAAAATCCCATAAGGAGCCCTAGCGCCCTTTTGCCCTAAACCACCCCACAAAAACACGGGCTTTTGTAATTTTAATTCTTTTATTTTATTTATTTATTTATTTTTGTTTGTTTTAACTAAATAAAACATGCATACCACTTCCATGCAACAATGGAACACCAACAAATAGGCTCTCCTTTTACGCGACTCGAGGATCGATCAATCAAGACGATAAAATAAAATAACATAAGGATAAATAATATTAATGTTGATAACATTCGACGATAGAAAATAATAAAACAAAATCGTCGATTGACATACAAAATAATAATAATAATGTCATTGTTATTATTATTATTATTATTATTATTTTTACTACACAAATTTATTAACCATAGCCCGTAACACTGAGTAAAATAATAATAAACACAAATCGACAATATAAATTATAATATTATTATAAACATTATTTTTATGATTTTACGGCTAAAATAATGATAATAATTATTAATCATATTAATGGTGATGACCAGGCAAACTCGAAGAAGCGAGAACTAGATTTTCCTTTAACCGGATAATCATCCACGATGCTACCAAGTCCACCGTTTGGGGTGCCGACAATGACCGAAAAGGCAAGAAGGAGAGGGAGGGTGTAAAATCTTCACTGTGACAAGGAAAAAGTCAACAACGGTCAACGAGAGCACACACACAACCCTCCCATGCTTAGCAATAGGGTCATCATGTCAAGAACTGGGGAAACATCGAATGGGCATTACATTCTCCTCCCCTTAAGAAAGCATCATCCTCGATGCGACATACAATGAAGAAAGAGAAATGGTAAGCCACAAGGAATACCTATGGGAGAAGGTACGCTCTAAGGTTAAGATTTCAAACACAAAATCATGGCCATGGGGTGGCCCTAGGAACATTAGGTAGAAATTTTATCTTTCAAGGTTCTGTGAAGATTGGTAGTTCCATTTTACCTTATTACTTAGCATTTTATTTTTTTTGTATTTCTTCTCTCAAGATTATAATATTCATTGTTTAGATTTTTATTTTTATTTTTTTGTCTTAAGTTTATGGGTGCCCAACTAGAACTAACATCAAGATGTCACACAAAACTCAACACAACACAAATGACCCATGAAACATCTTGCTACATATTTTCCGAATGTATCCAATCACAAGACCTTTAATTCCCTCATGGAATGACAACAAGTAGTCCACATAACATATAATTTCAACCAATTATGTCATAGACATAAATTCTAGTACACACATGTGACTGAAAAATAGAACCAACATGTTGATACATATACAACGGGTATCACAAGACCCAAAAATCCATGACTGTAACAACATAGTTCCAATCCAATATCCAATAGTCAATACAAATGGAAATGTCAATCCTCAACCATAACAAGGTCAAAAAGACTCACAAGAGTACACATAACTCATTATACCAACTCCACACATAACAAGACATCATGAAACAACTCTAGATATCTCCAAAAGCAAAAAATACAACTCCATATACCTTCCCAAAGCATCACCAAATAATCTCCATATACCTCTCATAGAGAAAGAATCATAGTGTCAAAACCAAGCCGGGTCACTCAACCATAGAGCCCCATCAAGAATATCAGTCACTCAACCATAGAGTGCCATAAGAATAATAGGTCACTCAACCATAGAGGCCCATCTCCTTTCTCCTTTTAAATGAGGTCGGGTCACCCTATGGCCCTAGGCACATAGAGCCCCGTCACCCCAAACCCAAGTGACATAATAACTCGTGGTTCAACAACCCGGCTAGTTATCTGTAACTCCTTGGGGTGTACCCCATACAATGAAGCGGGTCCATAGGTTCAACCACTCCATGGTTAATCCCATGACCCTATTCCAACACATTACGACATTAGAACCAACATAACAATCCATTCAAATGCCAAGTGGCAAAATTAAAAGCCTTGGGCTAGGCTACAAAAACTTTTAAATATGATAAGAAAGTTTTTAAAACTAAGAAAAACAAATGGCTAATTAGCCATGGTTAGTGAAAAATCCAAATGTTAATGCAACAATCAAATAAATGCCCAAAATATAAGAACATGTCAATCAAGAAAATGGTTGGTTCTAGCTAAAAGAGATAATGATCAATTTACGAATAAAAATACGTATAGAGAAATAGCACATTACAATCACTATGTGGCCTCATATCGCCACCAAAGGGGTACTCATCGAGTTGTTGGCACTCGGACATCGAGCCTCAGCTCGTAAAAATATACATGTAACTAGAAATGAGTATATCAAATAATGTAACTATCATCATCTCTACCTGAATCATTACTCCATACTCCCACAAGGATCAACATAGTCAAAATCACATAGGATTATTCAATGAACAATCCAATAGGAAAGAGTAGGGAACTCTAGTTGCATAAGTTGAGCCTAAGGTGGTGCGCACCCACAATATACTGAGCAAGCTCGAAGTATACTAAATAGATAGAAGTGGGTTTTAGTCTATATAAGACTCCACTTCCTCACTCGTACTCGGCTCAAGATTATGAAAACCTGGTCCATGCCTCCTCTCTCCACACATACACTCTTGACAATTTTCTCCCCTTAGGGTCATCTAGTGTAAGGTTCACAACATACACATAACTACATCACTAACACAATGGTGATTCACACAATTAACCATAACATCTTACGCATGGTATTTATATAGGGTATAACACAATCATTACTTTCACGGGTTACGATACATCACATTACCACATCCTGCACCCAAAGTGTAATCACTATACACTAGGGATCATACTCACCATATGCCCCTAAATCACGACATGAACCATCACATATTACATGAATTATATGTATGAGGAACACAATGTCTAACCTTACAACATATAGTCAATTACAATACAACACGATGATGCACACAACTAATCACAATACGGTGATGACATCATGATGAAATGTGATTCACTTTACATCAATTTTGTCATGCAATACATCAATACACCTTCACATCACATAAATCCAACATGTTTTAACCCTCTGCAATCCACAATAACATTTTGTTCACAAACAACAAGGCGGTACATCACACATGGATTCCTCATTGAATCAACAACATAGAGAGTGAATACTCTCATCACAAGCACATCAATATGATAACAAATACGCACTAAGTGACATACACAACATGTGCATTCACAATTTCACAATTACGACATAGTTCACATCACACATATATCACATTACTCTTCCAATATCCACCACCATCATGCAGAATCATCACAACTCCAATCCATCCCAGAGGTTTGAGAGCATGAACCTCCGCTTTGATACCATATGTAGTGCCCACATTTTACACACACAATGTCAAAGAGTAAAATACTAGGATAATTTTTTTTTTGACTTACATTGCTCACTACACACAACACAACATGGGCTCCAAGTACAGAAACTCGACTCACATACGACAATCACATAAGCCATCGACTCACATAGACACATGAAAACAACATAGGCATATCGATGCCACACTTTTCCCAATGAATGGTTACTAGCAATGCCCCAACCACAAAAAGGAAGACTCAAGGAATGGTGAACTCACAACACATCATTTCTTTAATTGTATTTTAGTTATGATTAACATTCCAAGAACATTATTGAGCAAGGATAAATTTATTGTTTGTCCACCCACATATTCTTAAGTTTATTCCATGGTTAAAATATAGTTTGACCATCTTATGTTGGCTTCTTATACTTTATAAAAATTTCCATAACTAACATACTTATTTTGGCATAAATCAAATTGCATACAAAGTACTTAATTATCTTATTATTATGTTAAGAATATTCTTCTCCAACATTTATTGATGTCTACAGTTTTACCCTTACAACTCAAGTGAAAATGACTTGATATCCAGAACGACAATAAAAGGATTTAACAAAGATTTAGATACAAGGTAGCTTTTTACCAAAAACATTCCTCGATCACGGAATAGTGATTTCACTACCATAGTTAATAAAGTTCAATAACTTAATGACTTCCTTTTATGTTTATATATCTTTGGTTCTCTCGTAGTTTGATCACAACAATGCAATACATAATCTTTGAAAACACATAAAGATATTTAATTGAGTTATAAGGTCTCCAAGAGTGGATGGTATCCCTAACCTCAATTCTCATTTTTACTCTTATATGCTTTATTTTCTACGTCACAATATGGTCTTATTTTTAGCATTGTCTTGTACAAGGAATTACGAAGTGTTTGTCTAACCTCTTGAAGACAAAAAATATAAGGAGACTTGAAACTACACACGAACCCTAAGTTAACATCCAAATCAAAATGAGGTTTAGATTAATTCCAACTTCATCTAAGGGTCTACCCCTCAACTATATGTGATTTTAAGAGAGAGGACAAATTTATGCTAAACCACCTTCCGAAAGGACCAAGGTGTTATGTTGAGAGAAATCAAGGTAACACATTTAGTTGAGTGGGGCTAATGGGTTCATTAACAAGAGTATAAGACCTAAAATCAACTAATCTCACAACCTCCATCCATATCATGTCGTTTGGATTCCAACCAGGTTTTCACTCGATGAAGAACTTTAATTTTAAATCTATCTTTAAATGACAAGGTAGTCCACTAGGATACGAAGGAGGGTTAGCTCTACACACTCCAAGAAAATTTTGACTGTGTCACTCCTATCAGATGGGTTTAAGACAATGTCACTAAACATACTGACTAAGACGATAAGTCCATTCTTGAGCTCTGATTTGCCTAAATTAGGACGTTCCACCGAGAGCAAAGATTAAGTTCATCCTATGGTTTTCAATGTCTTCTACGGTAAGGAGTATCGCACATGAAAAACAAGTTATGTCCCGATGTTGAACAAGGGTAGTGTGTTTTCGATTAAAACTCTTTATTACATTTACAAAGTATGAATGCACAAGATGACTCGTTAATCATTTATTGAACACTAAACATACACTACAAGATATTACTTCAAATTCATTTACCTTATATAAATATCAACCCCTTTTAACCATGTGTTCTCTGAATCAAAATTGAACCTAAGATTAAATGCACATTTCCTAGATGTCCTAGAAACCAACATCTCATACATAGCAACAAATTATCAAATATAACCTTCTAAAACATGAGACTACAAAATACATTTATTCATTTAAAAATGAACTATATAAATTACAATGATAATTAATGCATTACACAACACCTTTACGTCATCATTCTTTCATCCTGCAAAAACACGTGAGCATGATATCAGTGATAATTCGCTGGCATGACATCCACCCTAACCTAACATAAGTATCATTTTTTAGTTTCCCATTTACATATGACAATAATTACAATTTGCAATCGAAATAAAAAGTTCTAGAGACATGTATTCATTACATTTCATTTTTCTTCATTTTGTAACCAGGAGAGAGAAAGAGAAGGGAAGAGAGAAAATACCGTTTTGTCAAAAGTGCTAATGCACACAACAAGTTCCACTATAGATTTTTAAACAGTTATTTGTATGTGTTAAGAGTTTACGGGGTGGTTTGGAAACCTACGAGGTCCATGACTTTCTATTTTTACATTTTCTTACTAGCTACAAAAACGTTCAAAACGGGCTCGAGAGGCTAAGAAACCACTTCCAAAAGTTATCTTCCAATGAGAATGCACACCATGATTAAATTTCTACGTGTCCCCAGATATACCAAGAGTTCATAAAATTGACGGAATTGGGAAAAAGTGAATGGTTTGCGTTTGGCGGTTAGTTCTCTCGGGGCCACTGGTCGTAGTTGACCTAGTTGCAAATGAAACAAAATTAGCTCGAGGGCCCAGAAAACCATGTCCATAACTGACATTCGATGGATGAGCACACAATGAGACACTTCCTACAAGTTCCCCTATATAAGGAGAATTCATCAGATTCGATGGGACTGAGAACTAGAAAACCATTTTCAAATGGCAACAAGTTTTCTAGAGCGACAAGTCAAAATTGGTCCAGTTTGACCTCGTCAAACTATGGCCGGAGGCCTACAAAATGGCTTTCCAAACTATCCAGAAGAGTTCTTTTCCCTAAGCTGAATGTTCCATGCAATTTTCTAGTATAAACACTAGAGGTTTGCGAAGACGGAAATAATTTCTCTATCCAGGTTTCAAATGGTGGTTCAAAATGAAAGCCAACTTTCTAGATTTGACAGCTTTCTACTGCTGTAAACCAGTGTAACAGGGCTCCTATAAGAGCGTCAAAAAGATCACATATGTTCATTTGGGGTCAATCCAATGGTCCAGGTGATTCCTCACATAACAAGGTACACGAATGAAGCCTAACATCTCATTTTCAGAGTTCCGAAGGGTACTTAATGAGTCTCCAAAAATGCAAAAATTAACTATTTAAATAGGGAGAAGGTCAACATTATTACTGGAAGTCAATTTTGTCTAGTCGATAAGACAATGTTGTAGTGATCCAGTTGGGTAGGAAGTTTTCTACATCACCTCAGAATGAGGGTGGGAGTTCGTGGTTTAATGCAGAAGAGTTATTTTGATTTTGTGAGTTACAACATGACCTTTCATTGTTTTTGCAACGAGTTGATGTAAACATTTAACTGTATTAAAAACCTAATATTTTAAGATTCTATTAATTTGCAAAAGAGAACTAAAACGAGAATTATGAGAGGTAAGGGAAGATGAACCATGCCTGGAAGGGATGGAGTCGGTCAAAATAGGCTTCGGTTCAACATCTTGCTTGGGCACTTCATCAACCAGTTCATGAGCCTCGATCTAACCTCCACAACATCACACAAACTTCCCGATCACTTGAAGTTTTTCCAATAGGATAAGTTGCCCATTATGTGCATATCCTGAAATCATGGCATTCCATGAGACCACATTTCTCTAAGGCATATTGTTAAACAACTTGTGTGCATTTTGTATACTTCCACATTTTGTATACATATCTATGAGAGCAGTCCCAACAACAACATCTAACAAAAATCCATTTTCGATTATTTTTTGATGGATTTCCATTACCAGTTCAAAAGCACCAATTTTCCATAGGATGGAAGGATGCTAGAAAGGTTACCAGTTTGGCTTTACACTGCCGGTTTCATTTGATTGAAAGCCTCAAGGCTTTCTCAAGAAGCCCATTTTGAGCATATCCTACAATCAGCACATTCCATGACACAAGATTCGGTTGAGGCATTTTATCAAACAGTTCCCATGCCTTTTCAACAAATCCATTTTTAATCATCGTTGTCCATGAAACTACATCTGTAAGGGGCATTTTTAAAGCAACTTGGCATTTTTAAAAAGTTGTCCACATTTTTGAGCAGCTAACCAAGAGAACACATCTCCTTGAGGCATTTTTTGTGCACAACCATGTTTTTGTGCAGCTGACCAAGAGAACACATCTCCTTGAGGCATTTTTTGTGCACAACCACGTTTTTGTGTAGCTGACCAAGAGAACACATCTCCTTGAGGCATTTTTTGTGCACAACCACGTTTTTGTGCATCCTTGGTTGTATCAAACTCCATTGGGCATGAGATGGTGCCCAAACATGATTAAAAACTTTAGTTTGAACCCAACAACATTGCATTCCATTAAACCACTTTTGATTGCTTCCACATAGCATACAAAACTACCAACGCCCTTGGAAAAATAGTCTCAGACAGAAACCCTCCTCCTTCACGCCTTCTTCAACCTCTGGTGGGTGTGCAAAACAAACTGGAGCTTCCTCCCTCCCTCCATGGTGGGCTTCTCCCCACATTCAAAACCAAAAGATGAAACAAAAACAAAACAAAAGGAAGGAAAATCCCATAAGGAGCCCTAGCGCCCTTTTCCCTAAACCACCCCACAAAAACACGGGCTTTTGTAATTTTAATTCTTTTATTTTATTTATTTATTTATTTTTGTTTGTTTTAACTAAATAAAACATGCATACCACTTCCGCAACAATGGAACACCAACAAACAGGCTCTCCTTTTACGTGACTCGAGGATCGATCGATCGGGACGATAAAATAAAATAACATAAGGATAAATAATATTAATGTTGATAACATTCGACGATAGAAAATAATAAAACAAAATCGTCGATCGACATACAAAATAATAATAATAATGTCGTTATTATTATTATTATTTTTACTACACACAAATTTATTAACCATAGCCCGTAACACTGAGTAAAATAATAATAAACACAAATCGACAATATAAATTATAATATTATTATAAACATTATTTTTATGATTTTTACGGCTAAAATAATGATAATAATTATTAATCATATTAATGGCAATGACTAGGCAGACTCAAAGAAGCGAGAACTAGATTTTCCTTTAACTGGATAATCATCCACGACGCTACCAGGTCCACCATTTGGGGTGCCGACAATGACCCGAAAAGGCAAGAAGGAGAGGGAGGGTGTAAAATCTTCACTGCGACAAGGAAAAAGTCGACAACGGTCAATGAGAGCACGCACACAACCCTCCCATGCTTAGCAACAGGGTCGTCATGTCAAGAACTGGGGAAACATTGAATGGGGCATTACAATATTGTTCAAAACCATATATTTGAAATTTATATGTGCACAAGATTATTTATTGTTGCACTTTTGCAACATCTCGCTTTTATCAGTACCTAGCTATACAATTCATATAAGAATTGCAACTCTCCATTGTAATGTTTGATTGATTTCACATTAATATAATTATACAGGATTCCATCCTTGTTTGTGAAATTATATATTCTATTTTTGGGTATAGATCAAATATAATTACAACTTGTACTATCCATCCATGTTATATAAACTATTCAAAAATATTTGGGCATGCTCTTTATCTTTTATGATTGTGTCTTCCTTATCCTCTTCTCTTTATGGGTTACATCCATCTCTTTTAAATCCTTCTTCTTTAGTGGAGTCTTCCTCCTCCTCTAGATCCTTTAGAATAACCTCCATTTTTCTACCTCATTTTTGGGTTTCATGGATCCTTTTATGTTCCATGTCCATTTCTTTGTAACTATATGGGGGTAATCTAATTGAATTCTATCACTTTTTAAAAAAATTTACAATGACTCGAGATCCCAAAATTATACATATTTCCTCTCCCCTTTGTATTATATAGGTGGTGCCTTTCTATACTAGCTTCTACTGAACCATATTATCAAAAAGATAAAGGGTTAATCCTCAATTTTATTTTCCTATGACCCATGGTATATCATTAGAATGATATTTTTCTCATCCTTACAAATATCAAATTTTCCTTTTCTTCTTCACTATATATTTATATTGGTTTAGATACCCCAAACCATAGTCCTTTAGTATTAAAATTATCCTTCGATGAGCCTAAATCTATAGGATCTCTATCATGTTCTTTCCCCATCTTCTCCATGATTCCATTGATCATTGGAGTTATTATTATTTTGTTTCTTTTTGTCTCCTGAGATTGAAACCTTTTTGAGGCTAAGTGAATACCTTAGTAAAAATTTAATGAACTTCACGATGTGAGAAAATGGATCCTTTAAGGTTAATCTATATAGAAGGATATTTCCTTCTAGTATAACTCATTACAACTAATCTAACCAAGATTATAAACTACTACTAACTAGTTTTAACCTATGTTTTTCAAGGGACCAAGGTTCATAAGAATGAAACATTGTAATAAGGAAAATGTGATGTACCAAACCAAAATAGAGTTTAATGACGACTCTAAGAGACACATATATGACTTAGCATGTGAAGTTAAAATAGGATGCACACAAAAATTCCAAATATAATTTTCTGAATAAGACTAAAATATTGCAAGATACTAAAGTATTTACATATAACATGTATGTATTCAAAGGAATGATAACACACTTAAAAAATTATCAAGAACTTATCCATTCACGATTCCATAGAGAAAAGGCATGTGAAACTTCACAAATGCATTACATAGGTATTTGAGAAAAAAATAAGAGTTTAAAAGGGTAGAGATATAAAACCTATCTTAAAATACCCTTTACTTTCTCCCCTACTATTATATTTATAGAAAATGGAGAAAGGAGAAAATGGAATGAGATCACACCCAATAATGAATAAAATCAACCAATATTATAACCACTAAGGACCAATTAAAATTCATTTTTATGGATAAATTATGGGCACTGAGGTTGCTTGAATCACACTCCATCAAAACATTTGGAAAAGATGGAGATAACATACATGATTTAATACTAGTTTTTGGGGTGATTTGATGTTTAAACCGAGTTGAGTGAAAATTTACCTCATTATGTGGATTTTATATGATATGTGACCTTGAACCTATCTCTCATAACTTTTAGCACAATTTAGTAGATCTTAGATTATATGTGTTTTCTTTTATGTTATGAAACTTTGATTAGAATTTCCAGTCTTCTTGTTTATTTATTTCTCATCTAATACTATTTCATGGAGTCATTTTCTTTTTGTTGTAGGTTTATCCTTATACCATAGATCCTTTTTTTCAGAAATTTTACTTTGTACTATATACTCTTGTTTACTTTTCTCCATAGTCTCTCAAACCTCCATGGGTTGAAATATTCCTGCCTACTCTTCATTTTTTCTATATTTTTTGTTTGGTTTTCCACACTTCACTTAATTCCTTTCACTCTATAGCATTGTGCAGATTTTCTAATTTTCCCATGGTGTATACCTCAAAAACATTTCTCCTTTATTCTCGTGGCTTTTTTATTTTCCACATTACACTTTTTGTTTAATCCATGACACAATATATTCCTTTCTCCCATGAATTTTAGTTTCTAAATCCGTATGACTCTAAAATTTGAATCAATTTGTCTAAATGAGATTGAGGGATTATTGGGAAATAGTTTGGAAACTATCGGGGACATATACATGCTAGATGGATTTATCATTAACCTAACATATCTATTAGGTGTGGAGTAATTATATAACATTGAGAATTATAGTTGAAATCCTGTAAAATTTTGACTTGAATTCCTCTTGAGACACTAAATTCGCATACTATTAAGAAATATATACTTTGAGCCATGGTTTTTACTTATTTTTTTGATATACCATTTCATTACTATGCATATTCTCCATTCATCAGCATGACATTTGATCTCTCTCTCTAGCCTCGCCAACCCGTGGGAATTTCAAATGACTAACAAACCATGTAATAATACACTTATTCAAGGAATATCACCACATGGATTAAGGAATGGTATATCAATCGAGTAATAAAAAAATCAAGATACAAAATAATAACCCCTAATAACAAAGTAAAAATAAAAAGGGAAAACAGAGAACATCTAAATTACTATTTACATGATGTAACCAAACCTAATCAATAATAAGTTATGAGATAAATCCCATTGATTAGGATTTAGAGTGCCTCACAATTACATTTTGACAACTCAAATTTATTATGTTCATCACAATGTGTGATGATGTATGGACCAATATAAATTCCATAAAACTTGGAGTTCCTCCTTGTCTTAGGTATGTCTACACCCCACTTTAAAACTAGGTCCTATTTTCTGAAGGCTTTCATTTTAACCTTCTTATCAAAACATTTTTAACTTCGATGTCGCATTAAAGACTACCTTAATTCCTCTAACCTAAAAAAACTTCTCCATTATAACCAATCTCTCATCTTAACCCTCTAATTCCATCTTCTCACTAATTCTAATGAAGGAAATTCAAGATATAATGGAAGTCTAGCCTCACTTCCATATACAAGAAAATAATGAGAGTTACATATTTTTATCTTTTACATGATTATGTAAGCCTAAACACCATTATTTATCTTTATATTCCACTTCCTCCGATTCATCTCCATTATTCTTTTCATTATCTTGGTCAAGTTTGTGTTTGTTGATTTAACAAGCCCATTACCTTGAGGATAATAGTTGGAGGAAGTATTCAAGTAGAAACCATGTTTTAGGGTCTAATTAAAGATTTTGAAACCTAAAAATACTTAGAATTATTATAAATTATGGTCGGGAGAACTCAAAATCTTTTCTTAATATCCCCTAAGAAGTCAACGATGGTTGATTCAGTTGAATTTTTAGAGCTATAACCTTTTTCCACCTAGTGAAGTAATCCATTGTTGTTAGGACACATTTGTGACCTGCAAGCATGTAGGATTCACCATACCAATGAATTCAAGACGTCATTGAGAGAAAGGTTCGTATTCTTGAAGTGGGTGGAGTGTAAGGGCCACCATCTTATTTTTTCCAGTGAAAAGGGTACATTATTTACAATTTCTAACCCATTTATGTGAATCCACAATTTATATGGGCCAAAAGTATTCTACTCCTAATATCTATATAGTGGTATCTCTTAGGGAGAAATGAATTCCATAGAAGTCATCATGGAACTCCATAGGAACCTTATTCACACGTTATTCTTCAATACTCCTCAATAACACTCCATCCAAATTCTTTGTAAAAATAAATCCCTATGTTAGTGCATAAGGAATGGATTGCATCAAAAATTCCACATCTTAGTTTTATTCAAATAAAAATATACTCACTAGTTGATAAGAACCTTACCATGTTCATTTTCCAACTATTACTATGAGGTCTACTTATCTCTTCATGTTTTTCTTGTTCATCCACAACATATGAAGCTTCTTGATCATTTACAACATCCATGTCAAGATGTTTTCAATCCATCTTCATCTGAATATCTTTGTGGATTTTATAGTTACATCATACTATATACTATTTTATACCCATCCATCTCTCTTCTCATTGATGTTAACTTTCATGATGAAATCTTGAACATTAGTATTGGATACCAACACCTTGAGGGAGTTATTTGTGAGCATATACTTAAGAGATATCATTATGGAAAAAAATTCTCCATGTGATTATACCTAATATTATAGTCCTTCAATGTCTAGATGAAGAAGGAAATTGGTTGTTATAGACCTTCATCATTTTGTTGAGTTACAATAGAAGCAATACTAGCTTTATATCCATAAGCATAGAGAAATAATTTTTTCTTAAATGGTGAGTTGATGAGATTAGGTTATCAAATAATTGATTCATTGATTATATCAAGGATATATTTTCCTTATTCCACTTTAAAGAAACATATTTCCTAATTATCAAGGTAACATGTTTGACTATTCCTATAAAGTTAGGAATTTATTTCTTAACAAAATTGATCTTTCCAAGAAAAGAATGCAATGCCTTCTTATAATATGGTAATGAAAGAGAGAGAATTGATGATATCCTTTCCATATCTATAGTAATATAGTATTTTGAAACTACGTGACCGAAGAGTTTTCCTTAAGGAACCAAAAAAAAATACTTCTTCAAATTGAGTGACACTCCAAACTTTCTACATATATAAAATAGTTTTTCAAGATGTTTCATGTGATATTTTCTAACTTTTGAGGTGACTATAAAATCATCCAAGTAAATAAGAATAAACTTATTTAATAATCCCTTTCAATCAATATCTATGGCCCTTTTAAAAGTAACACCAACATTAGTTAAACCAAAAGGAATTTTCTCATAGGCATACATTCCCCATTTAGTTATGAAAGTTATCTTGTACTTATATAATTGCCTTCCCATGATTTGATTGTAACAAAAATAAACATCCAAAAGTAAGAACCTTTAAGCCCTTGTTACTTTCTATAATATTTGTTCCATGGTGGGAAAAGGATAATGATCCTTGAGGAAGGATCTATTTAGGTCCATAAAGTCCACACAAAGCATGATTTTTCCTTTTTCTTCCTTACAGAATATGGTTTTCTACCAGGAGGAATAATTGATAGGAAGATTCTTTTAGATTTTATGATATTAGATAATTATTTTCTCACGAGGGGCTCAATTTTGGGATTTACAAGTGTTTTCTTTTTTATAATAGGCTTGGTATTAGGTCAAGATCTATAAAATTTTGGGAAATATTTAGGTCAAACCCCTAAGGTATTCATAACTCCATAAGAATATATTATTAAAAATTGTACATAAAAAGATGAAAGTGTTTTTAATTTACATCACATACCTTTCCTAACATTAGGTCTTTGTCTTGTGTAATGATGTTATTTTTAGAGTCTTGTTATTTTATCGTCATGTTCTTATTCTTTCCTTTGAATTCAACATTGGGGTTGAATATTTCTTCAAGTGTCACTAATCTTATAGGAAACATGTTTGGTTTCAATTAAATAATTTGGTATTCATATCTTACTTATAGCCTTGACTATAGTTCTACTGAAAAATATGCATCATTTTGGATGAACTGAACTATTTTCTCAACACTATCAAATAATTACCAACTTACTTCATTAGTAGGAATGGATGACTTAGCTACCATATTAAAATGATAATTGTTTCCTTGGATGTGGTATTTATGTGGGAAAAATGTAATCGTACAACCTTCATATGATAAGCCTCACTATTTTTTCTTCCTTGTACCATTGAGATTGATGACATCAAAATTTATATGAAATCCCACATTGTGTGATTTTAGGGGGTTGTAAATATTATTCTTGGAAGTAAAATTTTAGATTTAATAAAATTTGAATTAAATCTAATTGTAGAGTAACATATATGATAAAATACAATAGATATACTAGATGTTAAACACTCAAACAATGCAACACTATAAGAAAATGAGGGAGATATATGACTTAGTGAATCCTGTGTAATATGGAATTAATCTTAGTAATGTAAAGTGCTAACTAGGGATGGAAGCGTGTGTCATAAGTTCTCTCTATAAAAGTAGGATTATGAGAATAATTCTAGACACAAGTGCACAGGCATCGACGGTTGTTATTGATCACTAATGATTACGCAGAAGGTTGGATTATAAATTTTCTTGTGTCACTAGGGTTTTACTATCACTTCTTGTTGACCACCTGATATTAACACTTTGATCACCGAGGGTACTTGTAACCTACAACACAAACCCTAGCTACTTTCACAAGCTCAAAAACACATCAAATTGGAATGAAAATGTAATATGTGAAGTCGATGATCCCTACAATCACTTGATGAGTGAAGTTATGATCGAGCATTGCACTACATTCCAAACTCCATGTAGTTATTTATTCTTATGTGTGTAATAGTTTTTTTAGGTTTCCCTTATGCCAATGGTGCAAGATAGTAGGATATGTATAGATAGAATGTAAATGTGTGAAATAGAATTGAGAACTTCCTCTTCCTATGTAGTTTATGCAGCGCAAAATGTTGTCCCTTGTAATGGTAGTCATAATATGTAGATGAGATTTCCCTTAGAATAGTTAGCAAAAATAATAGTGTGTATGTTGTGTATATATAGATTTCTTGTTTGAATTTTGACACTAGTGACAAAATATGTTGACTATTACCTCGAGACAAGGATGAGAAAACTAAAAAGGCCGACCAAAATGTCAAAAATGTAAACAAGAACAAACAGAAAGAAACACCTGTAATGGATAGGAGCACATGGGCGCTAGTCTCCAGAATGGGCACTAGTTTCTAGGTTAAATGAAGACAAATATGAAAAGAAAAATTGATAGGGATCCTGCAAGTTGACCAAAAATTGGTGTAGAAATGACATATTTGAGAGAAAAATACAATAGAAACAACTAAAATAAGTGGATGGATAGGGAGTGTGTCACTTGTGAATACTTTTCTCACTTAATGTTTGTGCATATAAAAATATACTTGATGGCATAGAAAAATATTAGTATGTGCATGATTTTGTGTCTACACATTCCCCCTTATGCTATTTGAATGAAATTCAAGTAGTGTAAAGGAGGTAAGGAACATACCTAATTTTTTTGGAGAAACCATGTTGCAAAGCACATGTAGAGTGTGAGAGATTACATTTTGGTATGTTTTGTACCATTATAAACATGAATTTTCAGTTTCATTGATTTTCTAAAGGTAATAGCCATAAAACCATACACATTCATGAAATTCCACAAACTAACAAAATGTTGTATTTAGAGTGTAGAATACATGTAAATTTTTTATTAAAAAAATTACAAAAAAATGGTCTTTTTCTTAATTTTATTCATACGTTGTTTCTTATGTTATAAAAGAGGAATGACTGTCCCCGGGTGGTTTTTTTAAATGAAAATTTATTTTTTCACCATGAAATTTTAGATATATGTTCAAGATTTGAATTTTGAGGTGCTGTCAAATTTTCATATTTTTTGACTTATATTTTTTTAATTAATTATTTAGTAAAAATATTTTCAAATAAATGGCGTACAAATGTTTATGCCAATAAATTTTAAGATTTATATCAAAATTGAATTTTTTTCACAGGTAAGAAGAAGACTTCAATAAATAGTAATTTTAATTTTTTCAATTTTTTTGATATATTTTGCTATTTTTCAAATTGGGTTGATTGTGTACAATTGATTGTCCTAAAATACCATATGTTAGCAAAATATAAAAATAAATAGTAAAACATATTTTTAAAAAATAAAAATTATATTTTTAGAAAGCTAATAAAATTATGTATTTTGTGTTAAAATTTTGTAATTTTATTCATTCGTTAACCCTAATTACGTGGCACCTAAGTGGCACATTTTGGCATAAAATTATCCTCCAAATGGATTTGGCGCCAAAATGTGCCAAAGGTGCCACATAGGTGCCACATAGGGGGGTTCGCGCGAAGGGGGTTCGCATGAAGGGGGTTCACGTGAAGGGGGTTCACGTGAACCCCTTCGCCCGAACCCCCTAAATCTTGAATCCGCCACCCAAAACTATATAAATATCTACATATAACTCTTTGCCGCCAAAATTATTTGAATTCGAGGGGTTCGCGCGAAGGGGTGTTCGCGCGAACCCCCATTCGCGCGAACTAGTTTCTTCATCCTACGTGGTAGTTCAGGTGAAGGGGGTTCACGCGAAAGGGGTGTTCGCGTGAACAACCTCGATTTCCGATCCCGCCCAACTTCTTACTCGCGTTTTTGGGACATGAAGTGGGACACAACATTGTGCTTTGACCCTTGAAAGCGTGGTGAATCATGGATCAATGTTTTGACCCATGTGGCATAATTGTAGATAGAAAACTATTGTAAGGAGCACTTGGATAAATGTTGACATGATTTTTAAAATTTGGAGGATTTTAAATTGTTACTAATAGAGATTAAAAAGGTAGGAGTGATCGATTCTGACCCCATTTTTATTATTTTAAAATGGGAGGATTTGGGCATTGTGCCACTAGAGGAAGAGTGTTAGGGAGAGAGGTCTAGTTTTTCTCTCCATCTATGACTACATCCCCAAAAGGTCCAACTGCTGCAAATGGATAGAGACCAAATTTAGTTATGATTTAGCTCTAAATTAGTTTCGATTGAAAAATTATTTGTTTAATTGAAATAGTATTTGATGGCTTCTAAGTTAGGTCATATAGAGAAGTAGTAATGTATTGTATCTCCCAAGTTAGGTCATCTGGGAGAGATAGTAAAATGTGCTTATTGTTCTGATTGATTGATTTGAGATAAGATGTATTTAGTAGATTAATTACGAAGACATTTTTCTTTTTCCCAGATTAGTTCATTAGGGGAATAGAATTTGAATAGTATAAAGTACTTTCATGTTGAGTATAGTGATTTTTACCTTTGTTTGAATAGAATCAAATAAAAATTATAATAGTGATGTGTTGAGAGTATTGATTGATTATATATTGCACACTAAGAGGGATCGTAAGGTGATCCCAATTGTATGACCTCCTTTTGGTGAAAGGGTAGTGGAGGAGAAACAAGAACTCGAGTGAGAGCAAGATTGTAAGAGGTAATGGTGAATAAGAGATAGTATAGAAGATATTATAGTCTTGCATGTAGGTGATTATTACATATGCCATATTGGAATAGAGCATTATGTAATTGGTATAGTATGGTGATAAAAATTTGATCGAATGGCACAAATGGGGAAGAAAATGGAGTAACAAGGCTCAAGATATGAGAAAAACCATGTGTCATGTATTAGTTGGAAGAATAGTCATAAATAGTAACTATAGTATATGGAAAATTTAGAATTTCTATATATAGTAATAGTGAAAGTGAATAGTGATTTTATTTATCTTGTATTTGAGTTAAAATTGGATCTCAGAGCTATGAGGATGCCACATGTTATAGAAATGAGTTTAATGAGGTTTGAGAGAGTAGTAGAGTTCTTGGATTTGCATATGGCCGATGAGTTGGTATGTATGAATATTTTTAGAAAATTTTGTGAAATATGCCTATTTTTGTCAATTTTTACAAAACTTGTGTTTATTTATTTTTCAACATTTGCGACCTAGGTAGGAGCGGCTAGGTTTTTTTCATCCTATGGGACACTAGTGCCTAGTTCCAGGTGTTGGTGACCTATTTTGGGAGCTCATGACCTTCTCTTGGGTGTTGGCATCCCAGATGTGGTTTTGGCGGTATAGTGTGAAATAATAGTATTATGAAGAAATTTGTACTATGATGAGCTATTTTTAGTATAGATGTGACACTAATTTAAGAATTTTTGTTGTTGTTTGGGTTCGCATAGAGGAATATAAAATATAGATATTTCGTGTGGTTTTCCATTTGAGTACATTACTTACTTTGGGGTTAGCAGATGCAAAGTGGGATGTCTTGGACTATGTCATCTATGACACATTGCTAGATTGGGGAGGTACTCCATAATATGCCTATGTTGATTGTACTCTATGAGATATGGTGTGCCAATACATGTAAATTTTGGTTATGTACTTGTTGAGAATACAACGACTCTAGAGGATGTGTATCAGATATTACGATTTTTGATTGTAAGAGAGAGGGTATAGGTCATGCGTATAGTAGATGCTCATAGGAAGATGAGGGAAACGATGTAATACTTTACTAGTACACAAGTACAAGCAGAGACTCCTATTAGTTTGGATGTTATATTGAGATCTAGTGTTCTACTGATTGCATAATTTTATTGTAGTGATTATAACGTCGGTAGTGATAGTAGAGGGTGGTGGAGTTTGTATATTGTATAAGATGCATGATATTTGTTGCTAGATAGAAAATCATGGGATGATATATACATTTGCACTTTGTGTGTATTGGATCATTTGTATCAATACTTGTATAGATTCACATAGGAGGATCATGGGGGTGGACTAAGAGCCACCACTTTGTTACACATATGGGAATATGAGCATATTGTGATATCGAGGCCATTTAGTGGACCAAAAGTTGAGTGGGATAGACTCGATGTATTTGCACCGAGGTGGGTAGGTGATTAGCTAAAATATGAATGAACTAGCAAAGTATGCTAATATATTTAATATAATATATGAGTACATAAAGGCTATAAATAAATAATCCAAAGTAGTATAAAATGACTAAATAATTAAGACTAATGGAAATGAAACCCTAATGTGCAAAAATAAAGTTAGGAAAGAACTCAGTTGATTGTAGATGGTTGTCACAAAGTGTTTTAGGTCCGACAAGAAATTCGGAAGGAGGAATGGCTTCACTGAGAGGTCCTAAAAAGGGTGAATATTAAGTATCAAAATAGACTAGAATGCCTACTGTGGTACTAGGGTGCCCTAGGGTACCCTAGTATGGTAGAACATGTACTCTAGTCTCTTACAAAGATTGGAATATGATTCTTTCGGGGTTAGAAGATGACCTATATCCCTCATCGGTTGTCTCACTAAATTTTATGAACTATGTCGAATGTACCAAATAAAGCAAGATGATGTTGAAGACCTATAAAAGATAAGAGAAGTATCAAATCCCTAAAAATAAAAGATGCAAATGAATGGGTCGGACTGACCTCAGCTGCCACAACAATGGGCTTACTACTCTGAGAGTTGCACTACATTTCAAACCCAAATTTATTTTTGGTGAGTGTGTGTATATTGTTCCCTAGGTGATCTTTTTCTAGTCACACTTTGTGAAACAGAGAACAATAATTAAATGTATAAAATTTAATAGCATATGTGTATGGAAAAGAATAGAATCCCTCCTCCTATGAAGTGTGTGTTGATGCAGATCTCCTAGCCTTGATGCATGGAACTATGTGGATGCAAGTGATGCAATGGATGTAACTCTAGATGGAGTGATAGTAGTAGATGATGTTAGGGCCCTCATTATGGTCTCATAACTTTATATTTATAGGGTTCTCTTGATCTAATTTTGTAATTAATCCCAAAATGGCTGACTAGGAAGAAGATAAGGATGAAAAATGGCTAGAAAGATCCTAAAAGTGGTAGGAAAGTAGGAAAAGGATCGAGGTGCCCCAGGTGGGACTAGGGTGCCCTAGTATAAGCCTCGGAACCCTAGTTTAGGATAAAAATATGGGGAAGTTATGAAACAAAATATGCATGCATAGAAAAATGTACGAGGATGGTGAAATAAAAGTAAAATAAGATGGCCAAAATATGGGATTAATTAGTAATTTCTTCACTCAAGAACCTTCTAAATAGTAGTATGAGACCGGGATAAATAATGCCTAAAGTGCATGATTTTGTGACTATATTTTTCCCCCACTTTATGTTGGTGAGTTGAAAGCTCAGTAACATAAAGTAGATAGAAGTGTGTACCTGATATCCATGGAGAGTGTAGTAGAAACATGCCGAAGGACTAGACTCAAGTGTGGAATGAAAAAAATAAGATGGAGGAGCATGGAATCTAAAGATGAAAAATGTACATAAAAAAAAGTAATGAGAGTGAACCTAGGGAGGTACATGTGTGTAATTTTTGAGGTTTATAGTGTATCCGCATGGTTAGTTATTGTTATTGTTATGTGTGTAATTGTCGCATATTGTTATTGTTGATGTTTTTGTTGTTGTTGTTGTTGTTGTTTTTGTTTCCCCCAATTTAATCGCTTCTTTCTCATATAGCTAGACCTACAAGGATAAAATGATCAAGTAGTCAAATATATATGTATGTAAAAATGATATATAAAATATGCATGTGCATAGAAATGTGTAAAATATAAAAATGTAAAATATGCTAAATGAAAATGTAAATGAAACATGTGCACTGATCCATGTCAAGAGAAAATAGTGTAGAAGGATATATGTATTTTTGTGAGTTTTTTTGGTGATCTCACACAACCTTGGTTGAATAATTTTAGGTATGAAATGTTTTGTGTCTTCCAAGATCTAAGCATCGCTGAAATGTGTGTGAAGAGATCTCTGTAATGTACGAGTTTTTGGGAAATTTGACGTCATTGGACAAAGTAGTGTAGAGAGGAAAACCCATTGTAACCCCCAATCTTGTAACTACTTCCCAGAAATTCTAAGGACACCATGTCCTATAAAATCCATTGTGTATGGGGTTCATAGACTGGTTTGAACCCACTCATTGTATGTAAACCCACAATGCCAAGGGTGGAAAGTGCACTATACTTATCCGGTGTAAGCGTGACATTGCTTTGATAGGAGAATGCGGCCCCAAAAGAGGACCAACCACACTCTGAACTGTGTACTGGAAAGTGCTTGGTAGAAACCAAGGCACACACAAACAAGAAGGCTAGCCAAAGACAAGTGTAAAGAAAATAATGCATGCATATAGAAAACATGTGTAAGCTACGTAGACAATGTAGTAAATGTAAACATGTAAGAAATCAAGTAAGCCGCACAAAGTAGGATGAAAACATGGGACATCACTCATGATGTCGCAAGAATGCAAGGGCATCATCGCCGTAGAGAAAAAGTAAGTGTGCACTGAAATCATAGGGAAAATCCTACAGACGATAGCAAATAAAGAAGATAAGTAGAAACAGAAAAACAAGTAGTCATGGAAACATATAATCCTGTAAAACAATTGTTGCACATGGAACATCGTTAGCATATTATATAAATAATAAATATTTCAAACGTGTATAGCTGAATGTAAAAGTTCTAAGTACAAAATGAAACAATAACACCTAAAAAGATGAATGTGGATGCCCCCAACAACCAGTATAGTAAGGGTAGAAGGCAAGCATCCATGCCATGTGTAGGAGTCTTGTATCGTGATCACACTAAACAAAGGCGTGGACACACTTGTGTGTATGATATATATAATTACATATAATAAATCAATCTAACATGTGTAATAAAGTGAGCATGTGAAATACTAACAAGCAAGAATGAATGCACAGAGACAATGCAATATATTGTGGATGGATGGAATGGAATGCAAGATGGAATGATAGGATCCATATACCCCCCCGAGTAAATGGAATTTTATATAGTGAGGTTAATTTTTCCTCCCTCACTAGTCAAGAATGAACTATAAATGAGATTGTGTCATTAGGAAATGGCCGAGTAGTGTTTTTTGTGTCTAGCGCATTGTGATGAATGCATATCTATAGTGATGAAATGTGACATGTATAAAGGATGTGTGTGAAACCTATATCAAAAGCGTATATCATGAATTGATGAAGGGATTAGTGATGATTTAGCCTAAGAGTATATCACTATATGATGAATAAGTGAGTGATGATTTAACACTAAGAATTTATTGCTACATGATGAATGGTAAAGAGTGGTGATTTAACCTAAGGTGTATACCACTAGAAGATGATATAATGGGGGTGGTGATTTATCCTAAAGCATATACCACTACTAGATGAAAATATGGAGGTGGTGATCTAGCCTAAAGCGTATACCACTACAAGATAGAAAAAGAGAGTGATGATGTAGCCTAAAGCATATGTCACTAGCCTAGGAATGTCACATGACTAAATGCTGCATGATGAAGGAAGGTTCATTTGATCTTTAAACCCTTAGTAGTAATGTATGAACCAAGGAACTAAAGTGCATCATAGGGTGGTTAGCGTAGCGCATAGAAAACAATGTAGTATGTGTAATGATGAAACGACCATGTGGTGAGTAGAGTTTGTAAATGTGTGGTGTGTAAAAGGAAATATGTAATGTATAATATGTAATGTAATGTGTGATAATGTAGAATGTAGGGATAATGTAATGTGTGGCAATATGTAA
Source organism: Taxus wallichiana var. yunnanensis (assembly GCA_018340775.1). NCBI lineage: Eukaryota > Viridiplantae > Streptophyta > Pinopsida > Cupressales > Taxaceae > Taxus > Taxus wallichiana. The sequence goes on from CM031235.1 coordinate 515,584,810, forward strand.
TTTATAATATGAAATGTAAAGTGTAAAGCTAGACCCATATGCAATGTAACCTAGCATAGTATGTAGAATAAATGTGATGTATAGATGCACAATGTATGATGTGACTAGGTATAGGTTATACGTAGATAGCCTAATGGTGTATGTAACATGTAAAATGAATAGTGTATGATAGTAATGCATGGATAGTATGGTATATGTAAGATGAAGACTAGGAGGATGCGTGATGTACAAATGTCAAAATATTTAATGTAGATGTATAGTGTTTGACGCGTAATTTTGATGAAATGTAATGTAAAATGATTATAGTGCAATGTGTGGGGTTCAAAGTGTAATAGTAATCCCTCAATAGTCAAGTGTGAACCAAAGCACAAGAGTGTGTCATCAGGTAATGACGATGTTAAAATGTGTAATGAGTATGCCTATGAATGATAATGCAAAGATGAAAGAGATGCACCTATGTTAATATGAGGAGGGGGAGATTGTGTTAGATGTCATGCCCCCAAGTATGTAAGCGATGGAAGTCTAGTCAAAAGACACTAAGTGGATCCATGTAAGGAGTAGTTTCCTTAACAAAAGTGATGGGACGTTGAGGTGGTAATGTCATAGACAACTTGAGTGGAGGGGTATTTTCTTTAACAAGATGATTAGAAAATGGAAGTGGAGTAGGATGGCGAGAAAGATTGAATGGTGGTATCTTTTGTGGTACTTTTCTTTTTGAAGAAGGTGCATGAGAAATGGTGGCGTGATGCTCATTAAGTGGATAATAAGAAACAACAGAAATAAGTGAATCATGTGATGGAGTATGTGTCGACTAGGAGGAGAATCATTATGCACATGTGAGTGACCATCAATATCAAGCATGTAATGAATAAGGGAATTATCTAGAACTTCTGAGAAATATTAGAAGGAGACTCACTAGTAGCCGCATAGCATGGCTGAGTAGGGGGTGAAATAATTTCAATAGGTGGTTGAATTTGTTGACTTGGGGATACCGTAGGTGATTTCTTAGGTGGATCGTGACTAAGTGAAGAAAGAGTAGCCTTAGGAGCCCATGTGGATGTAACCTTTAGAGAGGACGATGTAACATGATGTTGGGTAGTGAATGAGATAAACCCTTGATGCTCAAGATGTTTGAATCTACATTTTAAAGCATAGAAATTGTTTTCAGTATGTCCATTGATTCGATGATAATTGCAATATGGATGACCCTGATACTTTGTTAGCTGATAAGGAGGATAATAATGAGTAGGTGGCAAAGTGATCAACTGATGAATAAGGAGGTGAGTAAGAATGTCATGTTCTATATTATTATGCTCAAACATAAGAGGCTCAAGAAATGACATGTCTTGAGGTTCAACTAGATGACATGTAGTGGACATTGATTGCATATAAGATGTAGAAGGAGTAGAAACATGGGATTGAGAAGCATCCTTAAGCTATTGAACTTTAGATCTAAGGGATGTAATGGTTGATTTTATAGCCTTAAATTCATCTTGAAATAATGGATTTAGATCTTGAATTGAATCTAATAGGGCTTGATTAGCTAAATAATCACTAGGGTCAAAGTCTTCAAATAAAAAATTGAATATATAACTGATTTAGTGTGGTGGCGTATTGTCATCTAGATACATGCAGTCTAGTTGTTTTTGTAAAATATCCTGGAAATGAGGATATCTCTTAAGTAAAGTAGATAAAGAGACTTGAGCAACTTGGGGAGCCATGATAGAAAAGATAATAAAATCCCTAGAATGAAGGTGGATTCAAAGGTCGGGTTCACCAAAATGATTAAATAAAATATAAATGAACTAAGAGTATGCTAATATAGTTAATCTAATATAGGAGGACATAAACATTGTAAATAAATATTCCAAATAATTATCAAATGAATAAATAATTAAGACTAATGGAAATGAAACCCTAATGTGGAAAAATAAAGTGAGGAAATAACTCAAATTTGATTATAGATGGTTATCGCATATTTGACAAGAAATTCGAGAAGGAGGAACAAATGTATAGAGGTCCCAAAAAGGGTGGATTTGGAGGATATGAGAAGACTGGAGTGCCTAAGAGGGTAATGGGGCACCCAGGCACCTTGGTCTCGAAAAATCTCATAATATAATTCTTTTAGGGTGAGAAAATGACCTATAACCCTCACAAGTTGTCATATTGATTTTTTGAACTACACCGAATGTACAAAATGAAGTAAAATGATGTTGAAGACCTACAAAAGACAAGAGACATATGAAATATCTAAAAAATAAAAGATGCAAATGAATGGGTCAGATGACCTTAGCTTCCAAAACTATGAGCTTACTACTCTGAGTGTTGTACTACATTTTGCAGACCCAAATGTAGTTCTCGGTGTGTGTGCACATGTTGTGCCCTAGGTGCTCTTGTGTTAGTCACACTTTGTGAAATAACGAGCAATAACTAAATCTAGAAAATGTAATATCATGTATGCATGGAATAAAATAGAATCCCCTATAAAATGTGTGTTGATGCAGATCTCCTAGCCTTGATACATGGAAATATGTGGATGTAAATGATGCAATGGATGTAACTCTATATGGAGTGATAGTAGTGGATAACACTAGGGCCCTAATTATGGTATCATAACTTTATATTTATAGGGTTATCTTGATCTAATTTCATAATTAACCACGACGTGGCTGAATAGGAAGAAGATAAGGATGAAAATGCCTAGAAATACCCCAAAAGTGGCAGGGAAAGTAGGAAAAGGATCAGAGTTTCCTTGGTGGGATTGGGGTGCATTAGGGCACCCCAAGACAGTGCAGGTGCTCTAATTTAGGATAAAATTATGGGAAAGTGCTGAAACATACTGGGAATGTATATAAAAATGTGTGGGAATGGAGAAATAAAAGTAAAATAAGATGGCCAAAAGATGGGATTAATTATTTCTTTCTCTTCACTCGGGAACCTTCTAAATAGTAGTATGATACCAAGATAAATAATGTCTAAAGTGCATGATTTTGTGACTATAGAAAGGACCCATAGTAGGAGGATGTGAATGACCACATATAGTTTGATGATTGTTCGGATGGGTGTAGGGGGAATAATATGGAGGCCATATAGAGACTATGGTTTTGGGTAGAGGATGATGTAGATTTATGGTGCATTTTGTGCATCATGTGGTTGGAATAAAAATTCCTAGGAGTGACTGAGTTGTTCCAGGTGGAGCATGTATCTAGATAGTGTTTATGGCTCAAAATGTGCCCCTGAGCCATATGTATGGTTGAAAGTGCCTCTAGGAGTGAGGTCGAGGCCCAAAGGAGCATAACTAGTACACCCTAGTCTAGATGAGGAAGATCAGATCATAAGCATAATCTACATCACTAATGAGACATATTTTCACAAGCAAGTATTTCATCAAAACTATCATCAACATAGAAATAAGTGGTAGGAGAACTAAGATCAGATCTATCATTGCATTCATTATAAGCACTTTCTTTAGTAGGAAGAGTAGGAGATAGATACATATTTACATTCATCTTGACTCTTTTGGTAGAAAATATATCATGCACATGAACATTTTCATCATTGGAAATGGAAATATTAACATCCATATTATCACAACCAAGAACATGATCAAACATGGAATATATAGTAATACTATCATTTGCTATAAGAGGAGTGGAAGAAGGTGTAAAACATGGGTGACTATGGGAGAGCAAGGAAAACATGAAGTAAAGTTTTGGTCAGGAGAGATTATGCAAATGCTAGAGTTGTGAAAGTTAGAAGGATGGTTTTTTGGAAAGAAAAAGGTGTTGGAGGAAGGAAGCATCACATTGAGGGTTTCAGTAAAGGTCATGAAATTTAGCTTGCACAAAACATCATCAAAGATAGGGTTCAAGCATGTATCATCCATATGGTGCTTAGGAGATGAGGACCTCTTCTTAGCCATGAGGGTTTTGGGGATCCTAGGGAAAAAAATTCAAAGAAAAGTAGGTTCACCAAATGATTTAATAAAATCTGAATTAAATCTAATTGCATAGTAACATATATGATAAAATATAATAAATATACATGTTTTAAACAATCAAACAATGAAACACTATAAGAAAATGAGGGAGAATGATGACTTAGTTGAATCTTGCATAATCTAGATTGATCTTAGTGATGTAAAGTGATGAACATGGATAGAAGTATGTCGTACCTACTCTCTGTAAAATCAATATTTTGATAATATGTCGGACATGGAGACTTGGGGATGAAAAAGGGTGCTTGGGTGTCGGTGACTATTCTTGGGCATTGATGACTGCACAAAAGGCCAAAACCTACTTTTTCCTATGTCATTAGGGTTTCACTATCACTTCCTATTGACTAACCGATATTCACACTTGGATCACATAGGCTACCCATAACCCGCAACACAAACCCTAACTACCTACAAAAGCTCACAAACACATCAATTGTAATGTAAATGTAATATGTGAAGTTGGACTAACCACGATAGTTGCACGATGAGTGCACTTACGATGAAACACTACATTACATTCCAGACTCCATGTAGCTCTTTGTGCTTTTGTGTGCAATATTTTCCTTAGGTTTCCCTTGTGATAATGACACCAATATATTGGACTATGTCTATATAGAATGAAAATGTGTGATATGTAATTAAGTACTTCCCCTTCTAATGAAGTGTATGTATCCAAAAATTCAGTCCCTTATAATGTTAGTGATAGTATGTAGATCATATTTCCCCTTCGAATTACGGGTAGAATAATAGTGTGTATATTGTGTATATATATAGATATCTGGTTTGAATTTCAACAAGTTAGTGACACAAAATTCTGATTATGACCTCGAGATAAGGATAAGAAAACTAAAAGGTCGACCATAAATGTCAAACATGAAAGCAAGAAAAAGAGGATAGAAGTGCCCATAATGGATAGGAGTGCTTGGGGCGCTAATGTCTAGAGTGGGCACTAGTGTCTTGGGATAAATGAAGACATATATGAAAAGATAGAATAATAGGGATCCCTATGACCTACAAGAAATGGGTGAAAAAATGACATATGTGAGAGAAAAATATAATAGAAACAACCAAATAAAGTGGATGGACAAGGGAGTGTGTCACCATTGAATAATTTTCTCGCTTAAGATCCATGCATATAACAACATACTTGATGGCATAGTAAAATAGTATTATGTGTGTGATTTTGTGTCTACACTTTCTTCTTACTTCATTTACAACCAATTCAACATCCCCATATATTTGCAATTGTTTTATTTTTCTTCTCTTTGCCAATATCGATCCATGGATCAATGCTTTATACTTGATTATATTGTAAGAGTATGAAATTTTTAATGTATGTATAAAGAATAATTTTTTTATCCGTTGTAGAAACTAAAACCACACCTCCTCTATCCCCATTTTATCTCATTGAACCATATAAAACATTTTCCATAAGCCCCTCTTTTGTAGGTGACATGGGAATGACAAGATCTTCCTCTTGGATAAAATAAGTACCCAAATTGGTTTCCTCATATGTTTCATAAGGATAAAACTCATAATTTTCCTTGGATTATTCATCTAATAAGAGGTTAGACATAAAAAGGTAGAGATGCTTTTGTATTGATATTGATTCATTCTCTTCTTCATCTTATGTTATGAAATTAGAGCTAGTGGGGAGTAGGGTCATATGACTCAACATGATAAGATGAAATTGGTTCATACCAAATTGTAAACTTTTGCCATATCTCGTTCTTAAAAACATATGGGACCAATCCAAGGAAAAGTACCCACCCACTTTAGATGTTAAATATATTACAAATTAGAGAGAAAATAAAGGAGGGGAATCAAGGACTAATATTTCTTGAGTGGTGGTAAAACTAGGATGAGCATGAATGGTTAACTCAATATTTTTACAAATCCTAGTATTTTGATCGTTGTTCCATCAAGTTACAAAATAACCTTAGAAGTGGTGATTTACTCAATTATGAAGATGTTTGCTATTTTTTCAGCATTATAGAGGCACTAATGCTTGAATATATCATGCAATTATGTACTAAGTGCTTTCCTATAATCAAGGATATATAAAGGGTAGTGGCTTCTTGAATTTGTTTAGATAAGGTAATAAGATTTGATTTTGAATGGAACCAAAAATACCCTTTACATAAAAACATAGAATAAGGAATGAAGGCCAACAAAAGGTGGCCAAAAGTACAAATACAAACAAGCTTAACTAGCGGTGTCATCAAAACATCACAAGACCAAATCCGGTCTAAGTATCAAAAATTTCTTTTAAAAAATTACATAAATAACTCCATAATAATAAGATAAACAAAACCAAGGAAAAAGGACCATAGAGAAAAGTGAAACAAAAGGAAGCCTTCAATTCTTCTTTCTTGAAGAAGTTATTATTTTTATCTCATTCTCGATATCTCTCCCATATCATATTTCCACTTGTTAATGACTCTTTTTGGTATATTCTCAATATTCTTTTCCTCTATTTCCCTTATGTCTTCATCATCAAAGATACTCATCTTGAGTTATTTCTTACCATTTCCTTACTCGGTATCCACTTTAGCAGTTTGATCCTATAGAATAGAAATCCTATGTTCTTGCATGATTATCTCCACATTTAACCCACCTATTCTCTTATTTTGAACCTCAATTTTCTTGTGATAGTCCCTTAATTTTTACACAAGGTTTTGTTTACCAACATAATGGTATCGCTATAGATTCCACCCTAAGGATACATGTTTCCCATTCATAGTGTCTCTATCCCTATCCGAATAACACCACTCTTTCCCCTAATTTTATTACCCTAATTCATATTGCAGAGAATGGCTGCAATACCATATAGTCCATCCTCTTGCCTAGATTGTTTACTTCATTTCATGTGGACCACTAGGGTTTAATTATCGAGTCATATTATCTATTATCAATAGTTTAATGAGGAATTATGGATTTACAATTATTAAATAATAGTAATATTATTCCATGATGAAGAGGAGTATTCATTTCTTCATTTTGGTAGTCATAGATAGAGGAGGTTAAGGATCCGAGGAGAAAAATGGGAAACTCATTTCTTAATTTGTTATGAGAAAATTTAGGATAGACAAATTATAAGAAAATATCTTCCTAAATTTTCCCTCTAAAGTAAGATACTTCATAACCACAAGATAGAAATCAAACCATCGATCATATAGGCATGTTCTCGCTATTCCATCATCATACATTAGGATTCTTTCTTGAGGACTAAAAAGGTGGATATTTCGTGTTTTCTCCTAGATTTTTCCTTCTGATTTTAAGACCTTGATGAGACATACCTATATCTTTGGAAATGGTCTCCTCATTGAAAAAAATCTTAGTTCCCCTCATTTTGACACATCTGTCATCCCATGATTTTCCAAATTGATTTGCAAGTTGTGGATCATTTCCTTGATTTTTTTATGAAATGGGTGACCACCCCGGTGCAAAGTAGCCTCCATAGCGTGGCATCCCTCTTCGATGAAGGTAAGTCACGGGATTAGTACATACTATCTCCACCCATGTTTTTCCCAATAAACCACACATTCTTGAGATTTAGAAGAATGTAAATAAAGACCTAGAAAAAGAGAATCAACCCTACCTTTGTAGTAAATACCCTTTATAAATAATTATTTGCTTCCACATGTATTAAGTTCTTCCTATCCCAAGGATTATAACTCCTTATAAAAGTATGTCTTCTCTTCATTACTCAATTTTTTAATATTATTCCATGGTATGTCATCTCCCTACCAACTCACCATTTCTAGTAACTCATTTCCATAATTGGTGATTCCATCTGTTGTTTTATTCTTGTTTTTATACACATGTTTCATCTCCACCCTTTCAAATGAAGCTATCAAATTCTTAGCGTCAGTAATGATATTATTAATCTTCCATCCTATACCCTCTTTATGCCTAAGTGCATTGATCATACATAAGGAGTCTCCTTCAATTATCAGGTTCTTTATATTCATGGTGAAACTTAGATCTAAACCCCATAGCATAGTCATTTCCTTTACGTGGTTTGTAGAAATGGATTCTTGAAATTAATTACTAATTCATCCTTGAGATTGTTGGTTATATTTTATACTTGGATACACACACAAACCTAGGCAGTCATGGGATAAATCCCCTTCATTTAACAAGGAATCTCCTGTATAAAATGTTAATTTATTCTAACTACTTTCTAGGGGTATTACTTTAATTACAAAGCTCATGAACCATAGCTTGGAAATTCATGAAAGCAAGTAAGTAACTATGGTTGGGAAAGTTATGGTGAAGATAATCAAAAATGAAATGTAGGATAATAGAAACAACTATGGAAAAGAGATTTACTTCACAACAAGTAGATCATAGAGCTTATTGTAGCAATATAAAATAAATAAAATATTAATAATTTCAACAATTTTCAGCAAATGAAAAGAAATGCATATAGATGAATATTCAAGATAACACAAATTTTACCTTAAAATTTCTCAGTATGCATGGCGAGGACTTCATTTGACACAAAGTTCCATAGAAATCCTCATTCTTATTCAAGTTAAACCAGTTTACAAAAGGAATATGAAAGAATTCCAATGCAAAGTTTGAAATCTCAATGCATAACGTAAAACTACTGATTGCGAAAAAAAAAATCAACCCTTTCACCCATAGGCCTCCCTCTCTATTTATATAATTAAGAAAGGAAGTACAAATAGGAGACATTAATTGAATTTTCACATGTTCCTAGCTACAAAACTGTAAGAAGTTGAGAATTTCTCTCCTTGAATTTATCTTTGCTTGGCACGCATGAAATTTGAATGTTCTACAATACCAACTACCTTTCCATCTATTTCTAAGTAATTTGAATTTTTCAAAATTACTTGAAGTAACAGATTTTAACCAAATTTCTTGAACCCTTGAAATCTTTCTTGATTACTTAATTACAACATCAATCAATAAATGATAAGAAGAAGAAGAAAAATAAGAAGAAGAAGAAGAAGAAGAAGTTATTCCAATTAAATAACCTCGGTATCATTCTTTCTTGTCTCTTCAACCTCATCATCACTTTTCTCTAGAGCCTCCTCCCTTTTTTTTTCCCGGTATACATCATGTTGATCCAACATATATTATATTGATTTTACATCAAATTTAGTAATAACGTGAATTTATGTTTCATATCTAAGAAGTTCCTTTGCTAAAATGTTGCTAAATCCTCTTAATTTTACTAGGTGTTCCCCAATATTCTTAACATCTTGGTGAATATTTTCCAATTTCTCCATTGAATCAGAGGTGAAAGGAGTGGTGGATTTATCCATTTCTTTCTTGAGGAGTTGAAGAAATTCTTCCATAGTACTTGGTGGCTTAGAAATTGTGTATCTTGTGATAAAATAGATACAATCATCCAGATTATCTAGAATTTATTCTACCTCTTCTTCTAGTACCTTCATTTATTCCATCATTCTTGAATAGATTCATAAAAAAAGAAAGAGGTGGTTCCTCTTGCTTATCCTTTTCACCGATCCCTATGGCATAATGTACTCTTCAATCAACACCTTCTCTAACAATGAATTTATTTTCTCAATACTCTCTAACCTGCAATTCAACAATTCCACATTCGTTATATATTTCCAATTTCAAACTTTTCTACTAATCAAACTCGCCTTAGAAATCTCTCAATCCAACTAGCACTTTTGAATATTTTTCTTTTGCCTTGTCATTGATCAGTTTAATCCACTCATCCATAGATTTAGCTTTATCTCATGTTTTTTCCACTTCTATGATGATTTGAGGATTAAACTACTCTCCTAATATCATAGGTGAGAAGACCACTTGGAAAATTTTACAATAATTTCACACAATTTGGAAATTTGATCATTCAATTTGGCCCTCTTGGCCTTCTCCTTTTGAACTTGAGAATGATTGCGTCAATTAAGGTTTGAGTGTCTTGTTTCAACCCTTCTATGGTGACCACACCCAAGGGCACCCTTGTCATAGACATATCCTCTTTATTTAACTCTCATTTTTTCTTTCCTCCTACTTTGGAGTGGATATTTCAGCAAATTTATGTCCCAATGATTCAATTATTAGCTTAGAAGTTATCGTAGTGGATTTGGATATTTTATCAAGAATTCTAAGTAATTATGGATCCAATCCTTCTAGATTTGTTATTTCCTTGGTGTTTGTAAGTGTCTCGCAATGCCAACCATTGTGAGAAATCATGTTTAGAAGAAACTTGTGTACTTGAATGAACCACCATCTTACGAATAGTCACAACAATAGTAGGATATAAAACTATTTCTTGTTGTGTTTCAACCGTAGTACTGTTGTCGCCAAATCACTGCACCCTTCGAATGGCCAGGATGTGAATAGGATGTTCGATGTGATTGGGACACATGGGATCACCTCTCAAGCTGTGGGACTTGGGCTCGAGGTGAACCTACGGAGAAGGCCGACTTCCTCTTCCTAAACTAAGTGTTGTAGTACTCTAGTGTAACAAAAATGATTATCTAGTCCTATGCTAACATTTCATGGGGTTTTAGGGAAAGAGATTTATAGAAATGAAACTACACTAAGGATGGTGATGTACCAAATAAAGGGTATTTCTAGACTCAGGAAGGGTTAATTTGAAGAGGGTGTGTGCACCATAGGTCGACTTCACCTACTGCAACTTAGAGAGGGTACAAGATACCACAAGCTAAGAGACACGAGTTCCCTTTGTTAAACTTTATCAGACCGAGAAATACACCAGTTTCCCAGTGAAGAAGGATGAACTCAAGAAGGGTGAATAGACACCACAACTCAACTACATGCAATACTCCACCACTCGATAAGCACAGAACTCCAAGAACCTGCAATAGAAACCTAAACTTGCACAGTGTACCTGCAAGTACAAGAAAGGCACAAAGAAGCACAGAAGGATGAAAGGACCGATATTAGTCACAAAACACACACTTTTATTGCTTCAATAACATGCACAATGCATCATACATTTAGAAGAGGCAATAGTTGCCATTACAGTCTTGAAGAGGAGGCTTGAAAGTTCTCTCAACACACAAGAACAACTTGTAGAAGAGAGAGGACTCTTGAAAAGTATACACTCGCCTGAGATATCTAAGCTGTCAACTTATGCAATTGTTGGAACCCTTTGAAATGAGCTTCAACATACATTTATAGAAGAATATGTGAGAAAGAAGAGGAAATGGTCATAATTACATTCCTAAAATGAAGGCCCATGATGTATTTATTACAGTTAGTTGAACCACTTGAGAAGGTTCCATCATGGGTCATTTATGACCTAGTCTTCTTAATTAATTAAAAGAATATTTAAATAAAATATTTAAATAATAATAATAAATATTATTATTAAAATATTTAAATAAAAATATTAATTTAATTAACATAATGTCGGGACCCCCCAGTTGACCCATTTGACTTGAAGAGGAGGGGGGTCCATGTGGATAGAGTCTGCACAAATCTCAACTCGGTGAGTTTCGAATCCTCTAACTCGGTGTTGCAATCAATTTTGAACCCCACACTAACTCTTTCCTCGCTTTGGCAATCAGATTATTTTGCATTGAGTCCTTCATTATTTTGGCAGTGCACTCTGCAATCTCGGCTCCAATCAACAATTATGCCACTATTGGGATCTTAGTATGGCATAGGTAGCTGTGAGCTACACAATATACTCATTTTCCGAAACTAAAAAGATCCTTTATGTTACAATTTGCAACACATAAAATAAGCCCTTCAAAAAAAATATTGAACAACTGGGGCAACCAAGAGGACCTTGGAAAAATGTATAGGTAACAACCATATGAATTCTTCCTTAGTCGTGGATCAAAGCTAATAGAAATAAGCTAGCTAAAATTAGCTAGAAAATATAGTATAATTGTCCATTTGTTAAAAAGAAGTTTCTCCGAACCTAGTAAAGAAATAATTTTTATTATCGATTGGACGTATAAATATTGCCTATTACCCTCAGAGTTTCTCAAAGAGACCATTTACGAGTAACAAGGATGTAGCATGCAAAACGGCCAACCAGGTATTTTCAGAGCTGACCTTCACATTCAATTCATTTCTAGGAGAAAACATGCTGAGCAATATGAATCGTTTCATTCTGCACCATAATAAACCTTCATCTCCTGATTCAGGGAAATTTTATGAAGCCTTGAATAGCGTGACTCCAATCCATCGTACATGGCAGTGAATATTTGTTTCCTGCAGCTGCTATTCGATCTGAGTTTAGAATAAGGATAAGCCTACGAATTTGAGGATGCATTCGATACTGAACAGATAACAACACAGTTGGACAACCTGCTTGCTGGAAGCATTCAAAAGGCTTCTACTAAACTGCAACATGTCAACTGCCTAGTGCGTGGGAGTTTCTCTTGCATCCTTTCCATCTGGACGAGTTTTCAAAGCATTGCTTTCCCGTCAAACTCTTCACACATGAGCCACGACTGAGCCATTAACGCATCGCCTTGGTTGGGTCTAGATACGAAACCACTTTCTTTCCTCATAGTGGTGAACCGAGTGATTCTTCAGGATAAACCTGAAATGTTCTCCTTTTCCCACGCATTCGAACTGCAAGCGCAGACCCCCACTCGCCATGTTACTCGGTATCATTTAACAAATATCTGCATAATGAGACGAGCGGCCTGTAGCCTCCGCTGAAATTGGTATCACATCGCGTTGTTTTCTCCATGACTCACTCCAATTCACAACTGTCTTATTAATCCTCCGGTGACTCACACAACGTGCTCGATCCCGTTTACATGGCCCATGCGAAGTATCATGTTGGATAGCCATCGTAATATTTCCGTGCTTGGGAGTTTGATCCGATTTCTCCCATTCACGGAAGTTTGATCATGGTTTACCAACCCAATATTTCCACTTAGTGGTGTACTCCCTGAGTTCCCCTATTCATACCTCAGCGCGGGATTAATAGCTTGGCCCGCCATCATCAAATTTCCGACCTTCGATTACTAGCTCCAAATCCCCGCGTAATGGCTTGGACACATTAATCCACGGGCCCCGGCCTCAGCTTCGCCGCACAAACTTGGCAAGTTCGTTCCTTATCTCCACAATTCCCACCAGCAGACACAGATCCCCATGATTTTTTCTCCTGCCGAGTTTTCCTTCATCAGATTTGAGGATAACATCAAACTCTCGGTGTAAACATTTCAGTTGTAGCTTGTAAGGTGTGATAATTTCGACATAAACCTTTATGCCTAATGACCTAGTGGATCGTTGAAGATGCTCATATAATTGCAAAGCAAATTATGCTCCATGAATATTCTGATATGAAACAGTTCCACCTCTATGAGATCCACTTCCATGAGTTACATCGTAAAACAAGTAAGATCTCGATAGAGAATCTTTGTAATAAATTTCCTCAGGTCTCCTGTTAACACTCTCACTGTCACTTAATCGATTTTCATAAAAATATCTTGAAGGAAAATCCGAATTTGAAGATGCATTCGATGAGCGAATGAGATAAAAACATAGTTAGAAAACTCCGCTTGTTGGAAATGCTCAAAAGAACTCTTACTATCTTGCAACATGCCTCTGCTTGCTTTTGTGCACCGAATACTTGGCCAAGGAAGGTCTGAACACCATTATAATTCATAGCTCTTTTTAAGATGTCGGTTTGACTCAATTTTACATTGGTATTTGATGGTGCTTATACTATCTTCCTGGGTCGATAGAAGTCCTTCCATTATGTAATTACAAACCCGAGATTCAATGATGTTGAACCTCCCATATCTGCATAATTTCATATCATCTCGGTCAAACAAGATAATTCTCCCAAGTGGTTAGTCGAGCATTGTCTTAATGGATTAAACCTGGCATCATGTTGACTTTGACTCTCCCTAACTTGGCCTTCAGATCTTTTTGCATCGATCTCCACCGAGATCCTTGTACAGTTCCTTTCATTCGTCAATTTTCAATGAGCTATATTTTGCATTAACAAGACCATCGTCGAGCTCTTACAACTGAGAGTCTCTATCGATATGATTTCCGAGATGACTATCAATTTGACATCGATTCTCTATCAACTCGACCCGAACTCTTCACCGAGTTGAGATAAAGTAGGTGCCTTTCGATGCTAGGTGATCTCTCATATGCAATTTAAGAATTATTTTTAATTTTTGTATCTTGATAATAAATGGAGATGGGTTTCGGGACTACTATTTTCATTTTGAATGTGATAGGACCCGTTGTCTAATCTTTCCAGTGTGCAAAATTGGATAACATTTTTGGCGACCTCTCAGGATGATTGTTCGCTAAGCATGATTCCAAAGAGCCTTAAATCATCCATTGGGCATGGAGTCTATGTTGGAATCCTCGAAAGTAGTATCATTTCTTTGACACATCCGGAATCTCCTTGAGCATTTCCGATATCCTGGACCTCCCTGGAATGCTAAACATGACATATCTTGTATCATTGAATGTTTGACATCTATAGAACAACTGCAAAATTTTGAATGAAGCATATTTTGAAACTCTTATGGAAACCTTGAACCTTTCTTCTCCTTAATGCTTCCAATGGTGAAACAAAGTGCGAACAACACAAAACACAACAACAAGGAAATCAAAACAACAACACACAACAATGTGCATAAGCACTTGGAGGAAAACTCCTAATTTAAGCTGTACAAGGGTGGAACGCTTCTCAAAAACAAGCTTTGAGATGTATCCCATTCACATGAATGGGTAGTTCTTTCTCCATTGAACCTAGATAGATGGAGCGAATTTTCCTCTTTGTAACTTGTGATGATGTATGGCCCACTCCCAGAGTGTCAAACTTGGCATGCCTACTGGTTTGGCCTTGTCTTCATCCCATTTGAGAACTAAATCTCCCTCTTGAAAACACCTATTGGATGCCTTCTTATCAAAATATTTCTTAATTTGAGCTTGATGCTGCTCCAAAGTTTTCATAGCCTTGTCTCGTACTTCCTCTAACTCCATGAGTTCAAAGAAACCTTATTGTCAGAGGATCACTCTCTATAACTTCAAGTTGATGAGCTAACTCCAAAGAAGGTAACTCCAATGAGAGTGGGAGTTTTGCCTCTCTTCCATATACAAGAATGAAAGGAGAATTTATGATGGCCCTTTTAGGTGTGATCTGATTTTCCCATAAGGCAATCTTAAGTTGTGTATGCCAAGTCCTCTTGTTAGTCTCCATTGTGCGCTTAATAATCCTTATGAGGTTTTTGTTGCTAGACTCAGCCAATCCGTTTCCTTGAGGATAGTAATTGGAAATTTTTTTGAGGTATACCCCATTTTTAACAGCCCATTCACTCAATTTCATACCAATAAAAGCCAAAGACATTATTCGAAATGACTGTAAATGTAAGAACCGAACCTCGTCATTATACCCTCCAAAAAATCTAGAACTGCCTTTTCATTGCTCTCTTTTAATGCTACCACCTCTGTCCATCAAGTAAAATAGTCTATTGCGGTAAGGACCCACTTATGTCCATCACTAGATGGAGGATTAATCATTCCGATGAAGTCCAACCCCCATTGAACAAAGGGTTGATCCACTTGAATTGGATGCAATGGAAGAGCTGCCACACGCTTACCTATGAAAAAGGCACATTCCTTACATTTCCTTACCCAGAGATGGGAATCCTTGAATAAATTTGGCCAATAGTAGCCAGCTCGCATGATCTTGGTAGTTGTTGTTCATGTGGAATAATGTCCTCTAGATAGGCCATTATGAAATTCTTCTAGTATCTTACCGATTGCTCGGTCGGTCCATTTGAAGGAGGATGCCGTTCAAATCTTTTTGAAAGAGAACGCTATCTACCAAAACATATGGGATAGATTGAAGATGGAAAGTTCACCTTTGGTTTTTATCCATGTCTACCGGATATGCTCCCGAGAAGAGGAAACTCTTCATTTTGGATAACCAGTTAGCTTGATCAACATTCTCATCAGTATTTAGGAGTGTCACGTCCTCATTACCTTTTGATTCCATGTCTGCAGTAAGTTGTTGACATAAACCCTTACCTCTGACAAGTTTAGTGACTTTGATGTGCATGTCATACTCCATTACCTTCATGATCCATCCAAAGACGCTTTTCATTCATTTCTTTGTTCAAAGAAAACTCCGACACTGGATGAGACACCATCAGATGAATCTTGTTGTTGGACAACATGTGCTTGCATTTCTTCAAAGCTTGAATAACTGTAAAGACTTTCTTTTCAATGAATGAGTATTTGAACTCGTAGTCTTTGAGGGATTGACTAAAGAAAGCGATTGGTTGCTCCATCAGGTTGTTGTTTTGTTGGGTGAGGATCCCTGAAATGCTCTCTTGACCTGCAAAAGCATAAAGGATAAAATATTTGTCAAACTTGGGGTTCACAAGCGTGGGAGCTTGAGAAATGGATGTTTTGATGACTTCAAAGCTTTCTTGTCCTTCCTTTGTCCATGAGAATGGCATGTTTTTCTTTAAGCATAGCATGGTCAATGGTTTAGCCAATGTCGCGAATTGAGGGATGAATCTCTGCACAAAATTTATGGTTACCAGAAAACTCTGGAGGCCCTTCTTGTGACTTGGGAGAGATAAGGACATAATTAAATGAATCCTAGCTAGATCAATTGATAATCCTTCCTGCTGAAACCACATGCCCTAACAATTTTCCTTCGTGCACTACGCTACGAAAATACATTTCTTGGGGTTAAGTGAAACCCCAAATTCCCTACACCTTTGGAAAACTTTCCTTATATGCATGATGTGATCTTCGCATGCTTAGAGTATACAGATTATATCATCAAGGTAAACTAAAATAATATCATTGATTAGTCCCTTAAATTCCATGTCCATGGCTCTTTGGAAAGTAGCCCGACATTGGACAATCCGAATGGCATTTTATTGTAGGCATACGTGCCCCACTTAGTAGTGAAAGCCGTTTTGAATTGGTCGGATTCTTGGACTAGGATTTGATTGTAACTCGAATATCCATCGAGCAAAGAAAATATTTGAGCTCCTACCACCGTTTGAAGGATCTTCTCCATCGATGGAAGAGGATAATGGTCTTTTAATGATGCACGATTCAAATCCCTGAAATCTACGCATAACTAGAACTCTTCGTTCTTCTTCCTCACGGGCACCAAATTGGATACCCATGAGGAATGCTTTATGGGAAAAATTATACAGGCCTTGATGAGCTTGGTTAGCTCCTTTCTCATTAGTGGCTCAATTTTTGGATTAATTGGTCTGTTTTTGATGGCGGCTTAGCATTCGGATCTAGTTCGATGGTATGTTGAGCTAGACCTGGATCAAAACCACACAGATCTTTATAGCTCCATGCAAAGATGTCATGATACTCTTGACAAAGTTTGATGAAAGCTTCTTTCTCCTTAGAAGTACACACTTTTCCGATCTTGAGAAACTTTGCATTTGATACTTCGACTTCCTCAAAATATTCTTCTCTGACCACCATGTTAGGGCTTTGTCTTGTGGCTTGGTCATCTGAATTGAAAATGGATTCCAAAGTGACTAAACCTTTTGGTAACTTGTTGCTTTTCAATTGAATAATTTTCTCACCATATGACTCCTGCAACTTATCTTGATTCTTTGTAGCAAACTCTGCCTCTTCTTGTAGGAAGAGGACAATTTGTTTTTCACTATCAAACACTTGCCAACTACTCACATTATCAGGGACTGCTGGTCAAACCACCATTTTAACAAATTGCTGCCCTCCTTTCATGATATCAACTGGTATGTTGTATTGTGAACCAATTGTAGCAAGCCTATCTGCATCTTGATTTTGACCTCTAGGAACTGCATGGATTCCAAAAGCTTTGAAATCTTCAATCAGGTCCTAGACTCAATTCTTATATGATCTTAAAAGATCATTTTTGGATGCACTACATGCCAAAACTTGATGAACAACTAACTCACTATCTCCAAAAATAGTCAGGGCCTTGATTCCCTTCCTTTGGGCTAGCTGAATTCCTTGCACAAGAGCCTCGTATTCAGCAACATTGTTAGTGTAACTGAATTGCAACCGGAAAGATGAGAAGTACTTATCTCCCTCTGGAGAAATTAACATAACACCAGCACCGGATCCATTCTTACTTCTTGAGCCATCGAAGAACAATTGCCATAGTCCTTTAGAATCACTTGGTGTTTTGACAAGTTGTGGTATGATTGTATCTTCTTCATGGATATAGTAGGTACCTAATCTTGTTTCTTCCAAGACCAACAAACCAGCTTCTTCTTCTACTAATACATCAGCGTAGGGATCATACTGATGATCTCTACTTACTTAATCTAACAAAGTATTAGGGACTTCTTCAACAAGGGTGGTTGGTTCATGATCAAAGCATCTTCCTCTTCGGGATCACCGATGGTGTAATTTCCATTTATGGGACTAGCAGTGTAGGGTTCTACATGATTATGGTAGATTGGTTCTACCCTTATAGTTACTTTGGTTCCGTATCGAGTCCTAAGAATCATATGTGACCAATCGGCTGATAGGTAACCGCCCATCTTGGCAAGAAAATCCCGTGATAGGCATATGGCAAAGAGGGAGGGATATCAATGACCGATATGTCTTGGGTGAATGTAAAACTTGGGCATGCATGAATGCTAAGTTGAAGTCCTTTGATAACCTTAACAGTTTTAACAATGTGCCATCCGGTGAATAACCCCCTTGCAATGGTGCATATTGTATGCCTAGTACATCTACAATTTTTTTAGGCATGACAGAGCTACTGGCACCAGAATCGATCATGCAATTATGTACCAGGTGGTCACCAATGATCAAGGAAATGTAGAATGGTGGTGGTTTGTTTGCCGTAGGAATGATTTTCCCTTTCGGTTGACACAAACTTGTAGCAGTTTTCACTCCATGGCTTGGTGATCCGTTGGTTGTACTAAAATTGTTCAGAGCTTCTCGCAATAGGTTTCTTTGGGAAGGGATCAAGAGTGCGTCCCACATGGTAACACTTAGATTGGTTTTCTTCATTTGTTCTACTATGCTGAAGGGAATCACTCCAACTTTGATGACACTTTTTTGGGCATTGGGGTCCTCCTTTGGAAAATGTTTGTTGGGTACCGTGATGCCTAGAGAACCATCCTTCCCTACGGCGTGGCTAGCTGGTGTTTCTGGTGATTTCTTTCCCACATTTTTATCAACTGCCATTTGTAACCCAGGTTGAGAAGTGGACGCTAGATCAGCTTCGAGAGGTTGAGGCTCCATTGCTCTCTTTTTGGAATGAGTGTTTGCTACCACTGATGAAGAATCTATATTCAATCCGTAAAAATCTTCTGCTTGCCAGTTTAGCAAAGCGGATTCTTCAGGTGCCTGCGGTTGATCTACTGCTTCTTGCATAGATGAATTGTTTGTTAACTCTGAAGGGGCAGATACACTTTGAACCATAAGGGCCTGGCTAAGAACCCCATTGGGACAAAGATTTTGATTGTGAGGTTGAGAGCAAGGATAACACCATTCATAGTCTTGAACTAGATTATTTTGAATAGGTACTATAGCTCTAGATGAGCTAGCTACAAGAGGGTTCCGAAAGTTCAAGGGCCTGACATTTGTAACTTGACTTGTAGTTTGATTTTGAGGCTGATTGTTCCCTTGAAAAGGAGAACGGTTAGCTTGATACTGCTGATTTTGTGGCTGATACGGACGATTGTATTGAAATTGTTTCCTTTTGAGTGCAACGAGCTCATTTCCAAAATTTTGCAGTAGTGACTTGACTTCAAATAGGTCATTTGAAGAGGTAGGGGAAGATTGAGATGGTTGCTTGGAGTCTACTAGAATAGGAGCAATGATAGGCTGATGATTCGTAAGATCTGGAGAAAAGGGCATTGGTGGTCGTGGAGCTATCTTTCCAGCCTGAATCAAAGAATTCTCTGCACTTATGGCAACTTCGTAAGCATCAGAAATGTAGTCCCTCCCATGGACTGGATCATAACTGCTACATCACTATTTAAGGCTTGCAAATAGTACAAGAATGCATTATGTGCAAAAGGCTTTACAAGCACTCGGAATCCTATTCCAAGTCCTGTGGAATCGGAAGTTGAAATCACTCATGTATTCTTGGGAAGCTATCTTTATGGTAGTAAGTTGTTCCAAAAGTGATAGGTGATCACTTTTGTCTTCAAATTGTTTACATATATTTTCTCCCAACTCGTCCCAAGTGGTTATAATGCCAACACCTAACCCGCAAAACCCGGTGAAGTGCTTTTCCCTTGAAAGAGGTAGCAAGAAGTCTAAGCTATGCAACGTTGTCTTCAAAGTGATATTATGTACTTTGCATGGATGTTGGCTACAAGATATTCTCCACTGGAGTAATGTGAGTTTCCCCGTGTAGAAGGGTAAAATTTTGAGTGCCGCAACAGGTATCGGGTCACGTTGAGCCAACATAAGAGGACTGCTTGCATTGAAAGGGGGAAAAACTTGGTTCCTCGCCATAGCAACGAAAGGTTGATTGTTCCTGGGTGGAGGAAATCTTCCGTAAGGAGGAGTTGAATGACCCCTACTAGGTAAATCTGCAACTGGGGATGTGGAAATGCCTCTTCTTCTTCTCTTTGGAGGAGACAAGGAAAGTTCGGTATGCTGATACTTTCCTTTCTTTGAAGAAGCTCTTGTCTGAATTCTTTACATAAGTTACCGCACTGAGATTTGGAATCCAGAGATATAGAGTCACCAGGTACTTTGACTTGTGTAAGTGAGAAGAGAAGTACCAACTCTCGTCCCACCGGGCATGCCAAAAACTGTTGTCACCAAATCACTGCACCCTCCGAATGGCCAGGATGTGAATAGGATGTTCGGTGTGATTGGGACACATGGGATCACCTCTCAAGCTGTGGGACTTGGGCTCGAGGTGAACCTCTCGGAGAAGGCCGGCTTCCTCTTCCTAAACTAAGTGTTGTACTACTCCTAGTGTAACAAAATGATTATCTAGTCCTATGCTAACATTTCATGGGGTTTTAGGGAAAGAGATTTATAGAAATGAAACTACACTAAGGATAGTGATGCACCAAATAAAGGGTATTTCCATACTCGGGAAGGGTTAATTTGAAGAGGGTGTGTCCACCACAGTCAACTTCACCTCATCAGAACTTAGAGAGGGTACAAGATACCACAAACTAAGAGACACGTGTTCCCTTTGTTAAAATTTATCGACCGAGAAATACACCAGCTTCCCAGTGAAGAAGGATGAATTCAAGAAGGGTGAATAGACACCACAACTCAACCGCATGCAATACTCCACCACTCGATAAGCACAAAACTCCAAGAACCTACAATAGAAACCTAAACTTGCACGGTGTACCTACAAGTAGGAGAAAGGCACAAAGAAGCACGAGAAGGATGAAAGGACCGATATTAGTCACAAAAACACACTTTTATTGCTTCAATAACATGCACAATGCATCATACATTCGAGAAGAGGCAATATTTGCCATTACTGAGTCTTGAAGAGAGGCTTGAAAGTTCTCTCAACACACAAGAACACCTTGCGTAAGAGAGAGGACTCTTTAAAAGTATACACTTGCTCGAGATATCTAACTATCCAACTTATGTCCAATTGTTGGAACCCTTTGAAATGAGCTTCCAACATACATTTATAGAAGAATATGTGAGAAAGAAGAGGAAATGGTCATAATTACATTCCTAAAATGAAGGCCCATGATGTATTTATTACAGTTAGTTGAACCACTTGAGAAGGTTCCATCATGGGTCATTAATTGCCTGATGACCTAGTCTTCTTAATTAATTAAAAGAATATTTAAATAAAATATTTAAATAATAATAATAAATATTATTATTAAAATATTTAAATAAAAATATTAATTTAATTAACATAATGTCGGGACCCCCCCGTTGACCCGTTTGACTTGAAGAGGAGGGGGGTCCATGTGGATAGAGTCTGCACAAATCTCAACTCGGTGAGTTTCGAATCCTCTAACTCGGTGTTGCAATCAATTTTGAACCCCACACTAACTCTTTCCTCGCTTTGGCAATCAGATTCTTTTGCATTGAGTCCTTCGGTATTTTGGCAGTGCACTCTGCAATCTCGGCTCCAATCAACAATTATGCCACTATTGGGATCTTAGTATGGCATAGGTAGCTGTGAGCTACACAATATACTCATTTTTCCAGAAACTAAAAAGATCCTTTATGTTACAATTTGCAACACATAAAATAAGCCCTTCAAAAAATATATTGAACAACTGGGGCAACCAAGAGGACCTTGGAAAAATGTACAGGTAACAACCATATGAATTCTTCCTTAGTCGTGGATCAAAGCTAATAGAAATAAGCTAGCTAAAATTAGCTAGAAACTACAGTATAATCGTCCATTTGTTAAAAACAAGTTTCTCTGAACCTGGGAAAGGAATACTTTTATTATTCGATTGGACGTATAAATATTGCCTATTACCCTCGAGTTTCTCAAAGAGACCATTTACGAGTAGCAAGGATGTAGCATGCAAAACGGCCAACCAAGTTTTTTCAGAGCTAACCTTCACATTCAATTCATTTCTAGGAGAAAACATGCCTTTGAGAAATATGAATCGTTTAATTCTACACCGTAATAAACCTTCATCTCCGATTCAGGAAATTTTATGAACCCTTGAATAGAATGACTCCAATCCATTATACATGGCAATGAATATTTGTTTCTGTAATCGCTATTCGATCGAGTTTAGAATAAGGATAAGCCTACGAATTTGAGGATGCATTCGACATCGAATGTATAACAAACACGGTTGGACAACATTTCTTTGGAAGCATTCAAAAGGCTTGTACTAAACTACAACATGTCAACTTCCCTACTGCGTGGGAGTTTCTCTCTTATCATTTCCATTTGGATGAGTTTTCAAAGCATTGCTTTCTGTCAAAATCTTCACACATGATCCACAACGTAGCCATTAACGCATCACCTTGGTTGGGTCTGATACGAAACCACTTTCTTTCCTCATAGTGGTGAACTGATTGATTCTTCAGGCTAAACCCAAAATTTTCTCCTTTTCCCACACATTCGAACTGCAAGCACAGACCCCCACTCGCCATGTTACTCGGTATCATTTAACAAATATCTGCATAATGAGATGAGCGGCTTGTAGCCTCCGCTGAAATTGGTATCATATCGCGTTGTTTTCTCCATGACTCACTCCAATTCACAACTGTCTTATTAATCCTCCTGGTGACTCACACAATGTGCTCGATCCTGTTTACATGGCCCGTGCAGAAGTATCATGTTGGATAGCCATCGTAATATTTCCACGCTTGGCGTTTGATCGATTTCTCCCATTCATGGAATTTTTATCACGGTTTACCAACCCAATATTTCCACTTGGCGGTGTACTCCCGAGTTCCCCTATTCATACCTCAAAGTGCGGGATTAACGGCTTGGCCCTCCATCATCAAGTTTCTTACCTTGGAATACTAGCTCCAAATCCCCACGTAATGGCTTGGACACATTAATCCACAGGCCCCGGCCTCAGCTTCACCGCGCAAACTTAGAAAGTTCGTTCCTTATCTCCACAATTCCCACTAGTGCGCGGGATCCCCATGATTTTTTTCTCTGCCGAGTTTTCCTTCATCAGATTTGAGGATAACATCAAACTCTCGGTGTAAACATTTCAGCTGTAGCTTGTAAGGTGTGATAATTTCAATAGAAACCTTTATTCCTGATGACCTAGTGGCTCGTTGAAGATGCTCATATAATTGCAAAGAAAATTATGCTCCATGAATATTCTGATATGAAACATTTCCACCTCTATGAGATCCACTTCCATGAGTTACATCATAAAACAAGTAAGATCTCGATAGAGAATCTTTGTAATAAATTTCCTCAGGTCTCCTGTTAACACTCTCACTGTCACTTAATCGATTTTCATAAAAATATCTTGAAGGAAAATCCTGAATTTGAAGATGCATTCGATGCTGAACAGATAAAAACATAGTTGGACAACCTGCTTGTTGGAAGTGCTCAAAATAACTCTTACTATACTGCAACATGCCTACTTCCTGTGCACTGAATACTCGGCCAAGGAAGGTCTGAACACCATTATAATTCACAGCTCTTTTTAAGATGTCGGTTTGACTCAATTTTACATTGGTATTCGATGGTGCTTATACTATCTTCCTGGGTCGATAGAAGTCCTTCCATTATGTAATTACAAACCCGAGATTCAATGATGTTGAACCTCCCATATCTGCATAATTTCATATCATCTCGGTCAAACAAGATAATTCTCCCAAGTGGTTAGTCGAGCATTGTCTTAATGGATTAAACCTGGCATCATGTTAACTTTGACTCTCCCTGACTTGGCCTTTAGATCTTTTTGCATCGAACTCCACCGAGATCCTTGTACAGTTCCTTTCATTCGTCAATTTTCAACGAGCTATATTTTACATTAACAAGACCATCGTTGAGCTCTTACAACTGAGAGCCTCTACCGAGATGATTTCGAGATGACTATCAATTTGACACTAGATTCTCTATCAACTCGACCCCGAACTCTTCATTGAGTTGAGATAAACTGGGTGCCTTTCGATGCTAGGTGATCTCTCATATGCAATTTAAGAATTATTTTTAATTTTTGTATCTTGATAATAACTGGAGATGGGTTCCTGGGACTACTATTTTCATTTTGAACGTGATAGGACCCCGTTGTCCAATCTTGCCATGTGTGAAAAATTGGATAACAAATTGTACCTTATAACAAAAGTTTCTCTAATTTAGCCATTTTCTAAGCTACTAGTTGATTTTAGATTTCCTTATCCTCAATAGTCTTGCTACTCAAATCAAGTTCATCTTCTTTCCTTTCTCTACTTCGTTATGTAGGTGAGAATCTTATTCATCCTCCATATGAGTCTATTCTTCCTTTTCTTTCCCACTTTCCCCTTCTTCCATACCCTTCATTTCTATAGCAACTACTTTAGATTCTTTCTTCTCTTACGTTTGTGAAACTTCATGTGGTGAAGGGTTATCCAAGATAGCATCATGTCCCTCCTCATTCTAATTGCTAGACTAATCATCTAATGGTGGAGGAGGAATATTGATTGGTGGAGAGAAGGGAGGGGGATGAGGTGGTGGAGTTTCCACCCTTATTAGGGGAAGAATGAATGTATCAGGCTTTAGTGGTAGTAATATAACTTCCATCTTAGTAGTGGGAACTTTTATAGAAGAGGATGAATAAATAGTTTGTGTTGATGAAATAATAGCTTCACTAGTAGTGAATTTAGGAATTGATACTTGTGTAGATGATGGGCGTTTAGTATCCCTCATTATTATGATATTCTTGGTTATTGATGAATTATTTGGTCCTTTACTACTCTCACCTGGTCCTTCCTTCCTTTTGGTTCTCTTTTGACTCATCTATTTCATTACAGATTCCTCTAGATAATAACCTCTTTCAAGGAGCCAATTTGAAGTGTAGACTAGGACCCTTGATGTTATTTCTTCAACTTTCTTAACCTTATTCCTCATGGATTGGAATGGAGCATTATCTCCTCCCATTTGATTGTAAGAATCAAAAATTACATTCCCATCATCATGGATTTTTAGGAATTTTTTCTAGGCCAAAACTAATAATTTTCTATACTTTCATCTTGTTGTAGACTCTTCTTCTCGAATTCAAATTCATCCTTGTGATCTATCCAAAGCAATATTCTAGTTCCAGGAGGTACATATAGTCCAAGGAAAATTTCTTTTGTGAAATGTTTCCTAAAGTAAAATCTTTTCTTGGCTTCATAGTACTCTTGCTCATAATGATGGAACATCTCTTTCAAAATATTCCTATCCTTATGAATGCTAGCATAATGATAATTACCAATGATGATTGGGAAGCTAACAACTTCTCTATGAATCCTTGATTGTAGGTCATGTAGTTCAATCAGATGTCTACACAATTCCATCAATATCCATTTATGATATGAGTATCTTGGGAGTTTGAGAGGTGTGCACGAGAAACACCAAACCTTGAGATATGTGAAATTGGAAAATTGAATAAAGATACATCTATCTTTGGGAAGTTGTGTTCAATTCTGCATTGGTCACCCTCTTTTCCTTCATCTCAGTATTGAGCTTGCAAATGATTTCATAAAAGAAGAATTCATTCACCTTCTTGTATTTCTTGAAATACTCAGATAATACTAATTACAAGTAGTCTTCATAGATATGGTCTGTAGCTAAGATCCCTTTTCTATGCAACCTAGAATAATTTCCATCCGATGCTACAACATACACTAGATAAGAGGTCGTCTTAAAATTGAAAGACTATCTAACTCCTCTTAGTTGATGATCAATATTGTCACTTATGATCTCAACCCAATTTCTCAATACATTGGGGTTGTTGGCCTCAATTGTTATGATGAAATAATACATCCATGTGAATAAATTCTTATCATTTTCTCTCCATTGATCCTACATAACAACTAAGTTATCTACTTCCTAGATAAGATCTGACCTTACAATGGTTTTGGGAAACTTGGAGGCTTGCTTAGGTTTCTTCAAATAGTTCAAATTCATGATTCTAATACAGTCACTGGGGTTATCCTCCCATTGTTTAATGGCCTTTTCCATATTCACATCCAACACCTTTTCCTTTGTGGGGATATTCAAGAAATAATTGAAAAATTGAGTATCAAGTCTCACCACTAGATTTCCTGATGTATCTTTAACTGACCTAGTTAGAGGATCATAAAACTTGGCACATTCCAAAACAAATTCAGGTGACTAGGCAGCACTAGGAAATGCAATTTGCTTGTATCAATCCACAGTTGGTCGTGGTCTCGCATCAAATGTTTCTTCCTTACTACTTTATATCTTTCTATAAGTTCAGTTGTAGATACATGCCCCATGTCTATGTCACTGATTTCAGAAAATATTAGATACAACACAAGGTTCAACATGATAACCCTTATATTCATACTTTATATTATATCCTTGTGTTTCACCAACTGATTTATCTTTATATTTTCATTTTCTTTTTATCCTCTCGAGGTTTATTCAACTCCAAAATTGGGATCCTCCTAGATTATGACAACTTCTTCTACCTTGTGTATTAATTTTCTATTGTTTCAAAAAAAAAAAAAAAAATTATGCTCTCCTTAAAGTAACAATGTATGTCACCTACTGAGATGTTAGCAATTATCCCTTCTTAAGATGCATATTTCAAGTCATACTATTGATCTCTTATAGGTAATTTAAAGTCTAAGAGCATATCCAATGCTTATCTTAACATGAAAGTACACAAAAGTCCTTTATAAGTGAAGTTCCAAGTTTTAAGCATGCAAGCTTGTTTTCTCAATGAAGTGTGGGTTTACAAGAGGCATCTCGCTTACAATTTTTAAAGTAAGTAAAAAGAGATCAATTTAATGTAAAGTATTAGGAAGAAAGAGTCTCTTAAAACCATATTAACAAAGACTTCTCAAGTAATAGGTGATTGGTTATCTACACCTTGAATAGGAAATAATAATAGTACTTTGAAAACCCAATAAACATAAGTCTTAAGAAATAGAGGGTCAATTCCACAAAAAACATAGTGGAAGTAATAGCAGCTGGAAAGTGCGCAAAGCATGGGGAAGTAGTGAGGGGTTGTAAACCCGCCAAACATAGGTAAGCAATGATATCTCGAAAGTCCACGAGAATGCAAGCAAGTAGTAGCAATGGTCAAAAAACCACAAACGTTAAGGTCTTAAGTTGTCTAGGGTCAATTTTTTATCAATATAGGGATGGGAAGTTAGTCTCAACACCTCAATTTTTTGAGAAAGTAAGGTCCATAGGTAAATTCGACAAGAAATGTGAATAGCAAATAAACAAGTGCGATCAATTTTAAATCAATCATTTACCAACCAGGAAAAGATAGAGTTATTTTAACAGATGATATTTTGAGCATTAATGGAACCAAATGAAAAAGAATACAACTAAAACATTCAACCCATAATCCTCTTTCAAACAGACCTTGATTCAAAAAAATTTGACCTAGCTTTTGAATGATTTCATGAAAAATAGACCTTACAGATGGATGGAGAAAATAATGATAGGGTGGACAAGAAAACTTGGTAATAAATAATGGAAATGAAATGCAAAAACTTGAAAAGAAGGAAATGGAACAAAGAACATACTTTATTAGAAAATGTGTTGAGATCAAATTACACAGAATTTTTGCCATTCGATTAGCACAAAGATACTCGGGGTTTGTAGGGTTTCCAAAGCCTAAGGTCAAGATAGAGGAAGGAACCCTACTTGTATATCAATGATTATGTATGGAGAGGAATAGATCAACAATAAAAATACATGCAATAACCAAAATGAAAGATAAGGAGATGATATTTAATAAGATTACTATGATAACTAATATCAAACATGTATAATACTAAGCTAATATAGCACAATGAAGAAGGAAATGAACTTATCTATGCAAAATGACAAGATATGTTTAGATTAATTTCCTTATACTTGTAGGGTGGTCATTGATGCATCTATCTCTCTTGAGAAGCAAGACATAGAGAGAGTAATTATTAGGTGGAGAATGGGAACATTTTTCCTTTCTTAGACTCACTATAGGTGACCTAATAGTGCAAGAAACCATACAAAAAGAATAGTATCTAATCCAATCCAAGAAAGATGTAAGATGAACCAAGAGCTAGGCAAAAATATGCGAAGATGATGCAAAAGAGTAGATCTAATGGGAGTATAAACTATGTTGGATTATTTTTTCTTCTTATGAATTTCAAATGAGAGGAGGGTATATATAGGATTCCATTACCTACAAATGACGGCGTTGAATTAAGGGAAATACAACACCGAAAAATAACCCATGGGTGATTGTGTCAGCCACTAATGGTAAAATGAGGTAAGGTGTCATGAAAAGTGAAAGAAAGGTGTCATAGGTCATGAATATAAATAAAAATATGTGATGTGATGGAATGCAAGAAATAAACTATGAATGTGATTTTCATGATACCTAGGAAGATAAGGACACCTAGTGAATGGAAAACTAAGGCCAAGACCAAATAACAACCCTTTCTTTGTGTATTGTCTCTAAACCATAATGGTTATGTGAATAAAATTTCCTCATTCTTGACATGACCCTTAGGGAACTTGGTTTAGAAATAGATACACCAGTGACCCTTTTTCATAA
Organism: Taxus wallichiana var. yunnanensis; assembly: GCA_018340775.1. Taxonomy (NCBI): domain Eukaryota; kingdom Viridiplantae; phylum Streptophyta; class Pinopsida; order Cupressales; family Taxaceae; genus Taxus; species Taxus wallichiana. The sequence goes on from CM031235.1 coordinate 515,613,919, forward strand.
AGGAAATTGTTAGAAACAAGTATCAAAGATGAAAAGTGAAAAATTAGGTACATACATGGTCTAATTGAGTTATTAATAATTTGTTTGATTGCATAGAACTCATGAGGAAAAAATATTATGAGATTAAGCTAATGTGAATATTCTTGTACCATTCCTTCATTAGCATTTGGGACATCCATTAATGACATTAGTTAATAGGAGGAATTTTGTACCATGAGGGATTGAACTTTCTCACCATTTACATAAGTAATCTTATTATGAGGTTGTTTTCATGGGAAAAACAATAAACCTCCTAAACCAAAATGTTTTGTATTAGAAAGAGGGATTTAATTATCTTTGGAAGAAGGAATTTATTATATAGGAGAAATTTTTTTAGGGAAGTAAAAATGTTCAAGGTGCTTTTTCTTGGGACCCATTCAAAAGGTGGTATGAAATTATGGAGTACAAATATGTAACAAATGGATACACATGGTAATAGTATGGGAATCATGTATATGAGTTGTAGAGACACTCACAAGTGTTTAAGAGTGAAGGTTTAAGGCTAATTCATGTTTTATAGGTCTGCAATAGACCTATTCTCAAGCCTTAGGTGACCTAATGAGGTGATTTGTAATGTCTTCACCATGGAAATGTAAATGTGACCATTGGAGAAGGTGATTGATTTTTTCATAGAGGTATGGTCGAAGTTTGAGGTGTTGGTTTGTATGTTTGAGCAAGATATTGCATGTTTCTCGTATTGAGTTTCTAGAAGTGGGATCTCCAAGTTTATTTGGAATTTTTATGCTCATTGGAACATTTAAACATTGCAAAATGGTTTTCTATCTTCATGGTATTTTGGGAATGGTCTGAATATAACTTTTCAGAATTATTTTAGAGATAAGGGGTAGATCTTTATGAAAAATTGTTAAGAAGCTAAGGAGGTTCTAAACCATCCTAAAACCCTAGTATGAAGAAATGGAGAAGTTGATCATACATTCCCAAAATTTATTTTTTTCTCAAGTTTGATGATTATAGTTTGTAGATTAATCCTCCATATTTCTCCAAGTGATATTTCAGTTGTCTTGAATTTATGTGGACCCTATTCAAAAATGCAAGTTTATGAATAAGTTTTGTTTTCTCCAAAGTTGTGCACAATACTTGTTAACTAAATTGGTTTTTGAGGAAGTGTGGATGTCATTATACATTTACATTATTGTTTTATATCTTTTCTTATCCTTTAGGATCTCTTTTATGGTCTATTTTGTAAGACTAATTTTGGGGCGTTTCAGTGACCGGTTGCAAAGGGTTTTTAGTGGTTCTTTAGTGTGATTTATGGTAACCTATTATTTTTATGACCACGAGGTCATGAAATTAACATTTATATCTCACACTTAAATGGTTTAGGTGATTTATGAGGGTTTGAATTTAATATTTGAAGACTAGTTTTGTAGGTCTTAGACCTAGTGAGGTTGGTTGCTTCAAATGGTAGTGTCCTTTCATGTTGTGATGGTTCAAAGTTATAGAAGAATTTTAGATGTTTATTTAAGTATTAAATAACATGTATAAGTGGTTTATAAGGTTTGGTGATGGTTTTTTTCCTTAAGAAGAATCATATTTAGTGAGTGTGTTATTTAAGTGTATTAGGGCTTCTTGTGTCCTAAAGATATATTTGGGTATGAAATGATATTTAAAATCTATATGGTCCTTTATATGATGATTCTAGGATTTTATTAAGTTTATATAAGTTAATTTTATCTATTATGGAATACCTATGTGTAATTATGTTAAGAGTCATGTATAAAATCAAGTTATAAGTCTCATTTGAGCTAATTGAGAGGGTTAGAGAAAGTGAGAGATAGAGGGATGATTGGAAATCTTAAAGAGGTCTTTGTGACCATAAAGAGAGGGTTGATATTGTGTGGATATTTTTTAGATTTTGAGAATCTATTGAAGAGATAGGTCATTATGCCTAATCAACTTGGTGAAGAATCCCATGGGCGAGTTAACCTAAAGAGTAGATTTGAAGAAGGAAAGAAATAAAGCTTCATTGTGATCATTAGTTGTTGGTGCAAAATTTCAGAGGTGAAAAACACATTAGGTGGATTTAGTTTGTGGTGAATCATCTAGAGGGTTATTTCATCCTTGTAGGTTTGGTTATCTACTGAATATAGAGGGTGCTCCTTGTGGGGTTGGTGATCCTTGTTAAGTTTACGCTCAACTAAATAATATTAATTTATATAATAAATATATGTTTCAATGGTTTTTATTTTCCTTGATGGTTTCCTACTTACATCTTCTATTCATTTATTGATATGTTCTCATTTTCTCATGTTTTATTGCGGTTCTTGATTACATAGTTAATGGTTAATGACTAAGTTGATCAAGGATTAATGAATGGTCAAATTTTTATTAATTGGAAGTTTTATTTTTCATTGATTCACCCCTTCTTAGAGGTTATGTTTCAACAATTGGTATCGAAAGCGGGGCCTCAAGTAAGATTAACAATCTTGAAGTGATCTTTGAGGTAGAAATATGGTCAAGCTATGGAATTTTGTGGTCAAAGGATTGAGGTAGTAGATAGGTTGCTCAAAGGTAAATATGGAAAATAAAATCTTAGATGAAAATTAAATCTCAAATAGTACAAGGTATGTGATTTCATTTAATGAAAATTATTTTTCATACAATAAGTTTGGTCCTAGAAATATGGACTCCATTCATCATTTATCATGGAGGAATAGTAGAGGTAGGAGAAAGTATTTTTCTATAATAGTAGTAAAATAGGTCATATTACAAAGGATTTTAGGGCAATAAATAGAAGGATTAATTAGTTAATAGAGGTTATTTTCTATAGATGTCATATTATGGGACACATTGCTAAATTTTGTCCTAATAGAGATATAATAACTAAAAAGGTATATGGAGATCTTAGAATGCATAAAAAGGATCCAAAATTGGTATGGAGACCTAAGTCAGTAAGGATTAATCATGATAAGTCTAATAATCTAGATGAAGCATCTACTAAGGTAAGGCAAGGGTATGAAATGAAGAATGTCAAGAAATCATATCATGTTGATATGAACAAGAAGGATCCTAATTCATTCAAACCTATAATGAATTCAAATCATTTTTGTTAAGTCAAGAAGGAGTGTAAGATAGTCAATCTTATCAAGAATTCAGATCATGAAGAACCTATGAAGAAGGATAAAGAAACAATCAAAATGAGTCCTAATATGTCTACAAGTCCTAGTGGACTTCTTTCCATGAAAGAAAAAAATTATATGTTGTACATTTTAAATATTACATGTTTTTATCTCAAGTAGAGAAGGAAAATGATGCATTCATCAAGCCTAAAATTCCTAAGAAGGCCAAAAGGTCAATCAGTCTCATGGTTGTAAACTAGATGAGAAGAGGAAAAAGATTTGGAAATCTCCAGAGTTCATTGTATTTTAGTTACCATAGTGATATGAGATATCTTCTCTAATATTCTTGAATAAATTTATTAATAAATAAAAGTATGTGTATACTCTGCTAAGGATATTATAGGTATGAAGGACTAAGATCAATACATGTATGTGTCATCAAGCATATTGTATTAAGTCTTAGTTAGACAATTTCAAATACATATATTTATGTTGCCAAGAATGTTATGAAGAATTGAAGGACAATTGATATTGTGATGAATTTATGTTTCATATTGAATATTCATAGAGATAGGGAGAGCCTTTCGGGGTCCCAGGATAGGTGGCATGAAGAAGTGATAAATTTTAAAGACTAGAAACATGAGTATGCGGTTTGTAAAATCACTTTGCAGAGTGACTATATTTGAAGAAAGAAGGATATCTTAATGATATTTGGTTATTGATACTATACCAAGAGGATTTCTTGGTCTGATTAAGAGTTTTTTAGCTTGTTAGCACTATGATTGAATCAAGGTATACTATGTAGAAAGTTTATTTGTATGATCATTCTATATAAGGTCCGAGGTTTTGATGATTACATGTTTTAGAGACAAGAAGGTTCCCTATTTATTCCTTGAAGGTTGATGATATTTAAGTTTTTAATGGCATTCAATGTATAAAATGTGCTTATGTTGTTTGATTCATTCATAAATATCTAAGTTTTTACAATGGATGATAACATTTAATGTAATTAAAGATGAAGGTGTCTTGTTTTTCCTCAAGAAGGTCTGTCAAGATCTTGTGAGTATGGTTTGTATTAGTTTTATGAATTGAAGTCTTCGAGGTGCCTATAAGTCAAGGGGAGATGAGTAGTGCTCCATAAGAAGGATTATTTGTGCCAAGATAGTACTAAGGTTCATGAATTATTAAAATTAAGCAAGGTGTGTAGTAAGTATGTTGCGTTCTCATCCCAATAAAGAAGGGTTTGAAAGATGTCCTGAAAGTGAAGTTCTAGGAGAAAGACATATAAGAAGGTTATAACCTTGTTTGAAGCATTTAAAGTGTTGATAAGAAAGATATGGTCTTTTAAGACCTATAGTGGTATGTATCAATTGATAATTAAATAAAAATGACCAAAATAGAGTAATCTAAGTTTGACATCTTGTGAAGGTATGTGTTGAGATGTCTCAATAAGTTCATCAATGTTGTGAAGGATGTAGTGATAGTTGCTGAGAAGTCAAGAGAGAGATATAATTAAATAATGTGTTTTAATCTTAACAGTATATGAAGATATTTTAATGGTTATTTTAGTCCTTATTTAGGTTTGTGATGACTATGGATATTGAATATTGTTGTGAGATAGTGAGAGATATGTTTAAGCATCAAAGGTGTCTTGGAGGCCTAAGCGTATCATAATAGATCATGAGGAGGTTGACAAGAGATCCTAATTATTTTTATAGGTATGAATCATATTGATGGGATTCAATAAGGTTATGAATAGGATTTTGAAATATATAAAAATCAAGACAACATGATAACACTCAATCAAATTTGGGTATAATCGGACAAAACTTGAAGGTTTGACTCAACAAGAAAGTAAGTAAAAGTTGTAAAATATTATTTGGTGTCATTTTAACATTATTTGATGTGATTCAGGTAAATTCATGCTTAAAGAAGGTTTGGAAAGACTCAATATAGATGTGTGTGTTAATAAGGTTGTTTCATGCTTCAATGGAGAGCTAGCAAGTAGATAGTCATGTTGAACAAATAAGGTAAGTTTTTTATTGTCTAATATTATGTTTAGAGAGACCTAATTTAGGTATGTATCACTCTTAAGGTCAATAGATTTGTATACAAGACCAATACGACCTTTGGGCGATAAAATTTATGGATATAAAGGTTATGTATATCTTAAGTGATGATTGAAGATATGATAGAAGTCTATCATAAGTAATTTTTAGACATAGTCTATAATATATGAAAAGTCTACTTTGATAAGTTTTTAGTGCTTATCATCACTTGAAGGATGAAGAAGTGGGTATATATCTCTTAAGATGGAGATTGGTCTAATAGACCTATATGTCCTTGTGTTATATGAGTGACATGAGGATCTATAAGGGCTACATGTGTGATAGATTGACTATGATTATGAAAAGTGAGAAAATCCATAAAGTTACAGACTATAGGAATCTTATTAGGTAGAATACAAATATAACATGTATAATTTCTTACACAATAAACTAGTTTGAAGATCCTTGAAACTATATCTCTAAGTGTTGGTTGATTTTATTGAGGTTTGGAAGTTCAAGATGTGTATTGTATAGTCTTTTCTAGTATATCGTGATGAAGCAAAGAATAAATGGAAACATGAATTTTGCATGGTTCATTGGGTCTCTTAACATCAATTGTTTAGTTGAAAAGTGGTGTTAGCATTGGTTTTAATGGGTGTCAATATTTTTGGTAGGTGTGTTTGTTCTATCAGTCATATCAAGAACAAGGTGAGTGGCTTTGTGGGTTTTGAGTTCATTTGATGACATACATCTTGTGGGTGGGGCTTTCAAGTTTGAGTGATTGGTTGTTGAAATGGGGAGTATGTTTCTTGTTACAAGAATGCATGTTGCCAGAAACTCAAGGAATCAGAGGGATTCTATTAAACATGTTCTCATCTCATGAAGGAAAATATAGAAGTCGAGACAATCTTAATATTCATGTTGAGTTCAAGAAGTCTTCGTAAGAAAGGTATGGTCCCAAAATGTGTTATTTTTCAGTCTATTAACATCATTTTTGTGTTAATAAGTGCATGATCAAGGTTTGAGTCACATTTGGAAGGTATGTATCTTCTTAGGGGAGATATGTTCCTCTTGTGTTTCTCTAAGATTCAAATATGAGATGAAAAGGTCAAAAGGAACTTGTTTGTTTTAGTTTATGTTTCCAACCAAAATATGAGCCTATTGTGTTTTCATAATAATATTTTATAGGTATATTTAGTTTTCATTTATTTAAAAAGGGGAAAATGATCTGATAGTACATGTGAGTTCCTGGGGGAGAATAAGCTAGTTGTGTTTTCCATCAATAGGTTTGCCATCTATGAAAAAGGGGAGATGTCCACGGTGAGAGTAGATGTGGCATGACTTGATGGAATACATATGTGTAGCAACTAGATATACATGGTGAGAGCATGTGAAGCATTTAGATGAGTTTTATATAAGCTCATAAGTGTCTCATAGTGTATTTATAGGGCTAAATCATGTTTTCTAGGTTTGTACTAGACCTATTCTCAAGCCCTATGTGACCTAATGAGGTGAGTTGGACTATATTTGGCATGGTGATGTAAATGTGAGAATTTGATAATTTGAGTCATTTTTTCATAGAGGTGTGGTCCAAGTTTCAGGATCCGATTTGAATGTTTGAGAAAGATATTACAATTTTTCTCCTACTAAGTTTTTAGAAGTGAGATTTCAAGGTTGATTTGGACTTTTTGATGCTCATTAGCACATGTAAAATCTGAATGGTGATCCAAGATATTCATGATATTTGGGGAAGGGTCCTAATATAAAATTCTAAGCATTATTTCAAATATTAAGTGGTAAATATTTATAAACAATTGTTAAGAATATAAGTTGGTTCTAAACCCTACTAAAACCCTAGGTATGAAGCGATGGATAAGAAGTTGATCATACATGCCCGTAATTTATTTTTTCTCAATTTTTATTATTATAGGTTTTATAGGACTCCTCCATTTTCTCCATGTGGAATTTAAGTGTCTTAACTATATGTGGACCCCACTTAAAAATACAATTTTCTAAAAAGTTTTGTTTTATCCAAATTTGTACACTAGACTTAATAACTAAATTTTTGTTTAAGGAATTATGGAGGTAAATATACATTTCCATATTGGTTTCATATCATATTTTATCCCTTAATAGGTATTTTATGGTCTATTTTGTAATACTAGTTTTGGGTAGTTTTTAGTGACCTAGTGGCATAGGTGTTTTAGTGGTTCTTCAAAGTGTTATTTATGGTAACCAATACATTTTATGATGACCCTTGTGTCATGATATTTCCATTTATATATCACACTTTCATATTTGAGGTTATTTTATGAGGTTTTGGCTTCAATCTTTGAAGACTAGTTTTGTAGGTCTTAGACCTAGTGAGGTTGGTTCTTTGGTGGTGTATTTTCATGTTGTGATGGTTCGAGAGTTGTAGAAGTATGATGGAGGTTTCTTGAAGGTTTATAAAAAAATTAAGTATTATCTAAGGTTTGGTGATGGTTTTGTTTTCTTAACAACATTCGGATTTGGTGAGTGGGTTATTAGTGTGTATTAGGACATCTTGTGTCCTAATGAAGGATTTGGGTATGAAGATGATATTTGTGACCTATGTGGTAATTTTTATGATGTTTATAGCATTTTATTAACTTTATTTAAGTGTATTTTTCCTATGATATAAATCCTATACGTAATTATGTCAAGATTCATGTATAAAAGCAAGTTATAAGGCTCATTTGATCTATTGATAGGGTTATAGAAATTGCAAGCTAGAGGGCTGATTGAAAAGGTGAAGGATGTATTTGTGGTGATAAAGATAGGAAGAGAGTGAATGTGTGTTGAGGAGATATTTCATTAGGAGAAATAATCTTAGAGAAGAATCCCATGAGTGAGTTGACTCTGGAGAGAAGATTTCAAGAAGAGGGATGGAAAGAGAGCTTCATTATTTCATCATCGGTTATTCATTGCAACATTTCAAGGGTAAAAACACATCAGGTGGATTTAGTTGGTGCCAAGACATCTAGAAGGTTTGTTCCTCCTAATAGGATTGGTGTTCTACTGAATCTAAAGGTTTTTCTCCTTGTGGGGTTTTTTCCTCACTAAACCTATGGGTCTGGGGTTCATTATTGAGTTGGTGCTCAAATAAATTTGATTAATTTCTCTAATAAAGCTATGTTTCGTGTGTTTTATTTCCCTTGAGGGTTTCTAACTTACATCTTTCGTTCATGTGTTGATATTTTCTCATGTTTTATTATGGTTATTGAATACATGATTAATGGTTAATGACTAATTTGACGATGGATTAATGAATGGTTAATGTTTGAGTACTTAAATTTTTATTGTCCACTAATTCACCCTCCCCTTCTCGGTGGGTGTGATTCCAACATTAACTAGTTATAACATAAGTTTTCCAAGGGACCAGGGTTTACAAGAATGAAATACTATAATATAGAAAATGTGATGCACCAAAATAAAATTGGTTCTAATTATGAATATGAGAGACACCGTAGTATCCATTTCTTCTTGAAACAATATTTTGGATTCACGACTCATATCTTGATCTATTATGTTGATATTAAGACTATTCTATTATTTTGATTATGATTTAGGGTATATGACATTTAAATTATATGGATATAAGATGTATATTATCATTTTAATAAATTTTTGATAGGATGTAAGATTATTTTTTGACAGGATGTAAGATTATTTTTGACATTATGAACCTTAAGGAAAATATACCATGGATATCTATTTCATGATGATTAGATATGGGTTCTCCTTGATTTTCAATTATTCTTATGGTAGTGTATATGATATTAGGATGTGAATACCATGTTTTGGATTTACACACATCTTGTGTGTGATTGGTGTTTGATGGATTTATAGCATGTCATTTGTTAAATGATATGGATTGTATGTTCATTAAGATATATTATATCAAGAAGGTATGATGTTTATGAATTGAGTGTGTAGATTTCGGGGATGGTGAATGTGTGTTTCAGGAGAATGCTCTCATAGTGGTACATTCATCCATTAGAAAAATTATACCCCTATCCCTACCATGTATTGTCATCATATTGTGTATAATTTTTGTTGGGAACCTTAAGACTTGGTTATTATTGGATTTTAATTTTGGTTTTTCACTTAATAAATTTGGTATGGTGTTGGTGAGATTTTTTTGATTTGGTAAATTAGGTGTTTTCACTAATGTTCATGGGGCTATGCCCCTCTTCATTGAATGGTGTGGATCCCATTATTGAATGTAAACAATTATAATCCTCTATCAGTGTTATGGGTTGGAAAAATATATCGGGATCACACATGAACACTTCCCCAAACCATTGGAAAATTTCTTGTGTGGGGTACAAGGGAGGAAATTAAAGCGATGAGGGGTGAAGGAGATAAATTAGGAAAGGAAGGTTACTTGTTGTGAGTAGACAAATTCTAGATTTCACTCAATAACTAGAGTAGTTGGGCATTCATTATAGATAAAAAAATTGAATCTATTGGTGATGCAAACAAAACCCACAAAAACAAACAATTCTATGAGGCTCATTCATTGAAGATAAAAATCTCTTTTTTTATCATTATACTTAAAAAGTGCATATAAGAGAGAAATAGAAGGGCACATGATCAAAGAAATGGAAGAATGTAGCTTTCATTTCTTGTGTAGTGGTGACATACAAATAATCAATCAATGTACCAAAATTCACAATTTCTACCAAGAACTAATTTTTTTTGGATATTTTGGAATGGAGAATCCATCCCAATTTATAGCCTTGTGAATTTACCTTTCATATCACCCTACATGACTCTTTGTGTTCCTAATCTACTTGTAACCTTTCAATTTCCTTAGAGAGAAAAATTTAGTATTTCTCTTATAATTTTAAGAGAATACTTTTACAAATTACAAATATTGTCACTTAAGTAAATAGGACCAAATATCATGATTGCTTATAACAAAATATTAGAAGAAAGAGGAGAGAAGGCAAGATGGGAATGGTACTAATAGAACTTGTTGAAGAAGCTCCTTTATAATGAAGAACTTGCTGATGATGATCGTAGTCCCCTCCTTACATGATACATAAATTCCCGTACTACTGAAATCATGTTTAGAAACACTATTTAGAGACCTCCCAATGTGAACTTGAGACGAACTGACCTTACACATGAGGATGCATTCCTGATCTTACCATGAGAATGAGGATCACTCTCTTATTCCTTATGATTTTACAATTGTTGTTCATGATGTCATGCTTCAACACAACCGAACTCAAGATGATGCTTTCAAGACCCATATGGAGGTTTAATTTCTCTATTTAAGCTATGAGATCAACCCATTATCCCGTGAAGAGTCCAAAAGAAGAAATATGAGTGAAAATGAATCCATCTCGCAACTTTTCGCACCCAAAATATAGGCTTCATATTTTTAGTAGGTAAGATCTAGGACCGTTGATTTAACAAATATAGGAATATGATAAATCCTAATTGTAGAGTAACAACACAATAGATAATCAATAAAGTATAGATATGACCTAAGTAATATTCTAGAAGAATATGAAACCATATGGGTAAGAGAAGGGATAAAATACTTAATTGATTTCTCAATTGATCTGGATTGTGTCGAATTGAAAATATAATAAATGGGAGGAGGAAATAGTTGTAAAAGAACGTAGAAAATTATACAAGTGTCGGACATGCATGGATTGGGGTTCCCGAATCTGGGTCGAGATGTGTCTAGGCACTAGAGACCTTATGTAGGCACCTTGACTATGCGAGAACCTCATAAAATGATTTTTATAGTTTCATAATATGTTCACCATTATTCATTGTTAATCACTTGGAGGTTCCCAAAAGATCGTTGAGTTCACCTATAACTGAAAAAAAAAATGACTTCCCATAAAACCCCAAAACACATCAAAAATTAAAAATAAAAATATGCAAATGTGGAGTCATACCGACTCGGTAGTCCCGAAGCAGTGAAATTACTATTTAGGAGCTACACTACATTTCGGACTCCATGTAGTTCTTGTTTTTATGTGCAAGAATTATTCCCTAGGTGGCTCTTATGAAATATGCATAGAATAACGAGCAATAACTAGATGTAGCAATGTAATTAGATATGTGGATGTAAAAATTAACTTCCCCTCCTATGAAGTGTATACATAAAATTTAGTCCCTTGTCCTTTGAATGATAACTAGATGGATGCTTTGATGCTCTTGAAATACCTTTAGATGCAACCTTAGGTTATAGTAATAGATGCTTATAGATTATTACTTTAATTTGAGCACATAACATTGTATTTATATGACTATGTTGTTTAAATTTTGTAATTAACCACTAAAAGGTTGACCCATAAGAAATCAAGATACCCAGAAACTAGAAGAGGGCCAAAAGAGGTGAGTAAGATATAAAGAGGTTGAGGGTGCCCAGGAGGATGAGAGCTCCTAAGCACTAGGATCCTAGCTACACACCGGTGTCTAGAATCAGATAAATTGAAGTGAAAAAGGTCATACTAGGTAGTGGGGTGTGTAAGACCAAGAAGGAAACCGGAATAAAGTAAATACGCTAAAAAATAGTGGGCAATTAGTAATTTAATTGCTTAGGAATCATATCAATTCAAGTATGTGATTATGACCTAAAAATGTACCCAAAGTGCATGATTTAGTGTCTATATTTACTCCCACTTTATGTTTTTGAGTGAATACTTGATAACATAAAGTAGATGAGAGATGTGTACCGATAACCATATAGATCGATGGAAAAAGCGTGTCAAGCGTAAAAGAAAAACATGGAGTGATAAAATGAAGCGTGGAAGCTAGAGAAGATGAAGTGACCATAGGGGTGAAGCATATGTGTTGCATCACATTGTAACCATGTTCATTTTGATTTTCGATGCTTGATGTGTTTGGTGATGTGATTATTGCTTCCCATAAGGATATACATGTGAAGGAAGATAAAAAGAGTATTCAAATATGTGTATATGTAAAATTCAATCCAAATATGTAATTAATATGTGAAAATGTGAAAAATTATTATAAGGAACATGTGCACCTAATCCGTTATGACTAAAAAATATGGAAAATGTCTTAGAATGTTGTAGGAGAGTAGTTTTTTTTTGCGATCTCACACTAAGATTAATTCTTTGGGGTGATCTCACGCCACGACAGAAGAAGTATTGGGGAGAAAGGTCTAGTGTTATGCTCCATCCTTCCTTCTTCTCAAAATTTATACACCACTATATATGGTGTGATCCTTCTTTGTTCTAGTTTGATCCATTTCAATCTAGTCCAATCCAACAAAAAATAGAAAAGGAGATAGAATTCATTTTGATTGTTGGAGACTATTCCTATCATGTGAAAATCATTGTTTAAACGATGTCAATCTGAGAAAAATGTTGTAATTACCCCCTGGTCATAGGTTCCCAAGAAGGGTAAGGGATGGCTAGGTACTCATTTATATATCTAGGTGCTGACATTTGTGTTATGTTGAGGAAACAATTTATATTTTGATCCCTTTCTATAACTAAAGACCTGTGATGTTCCTCTATTTATGCAGGGCATGAACCGTGATTGTGTCTATGCTAAATGGGGTGACTAATTCACACAATGTATGTCACCTTTTTGGGGGTATATGACATGTTGCTAGGAGGATGTGGACCAAAGGAGAGGATTGGATGATCATATGAAATTGACACCCTAAAAGGGGATAGAAGTGCACAAACAAAGTGGCTGGAAATATGTGTTATTGAAAACAAAAGTAAGTGTGTAATCTAGCAAGTAAGAAGATAAAGTAGATTGTGAATAGTGGGTTACAAACATGGGACATCACTCATAATTTCAAAATACAATTAGGGTTAAAAATGAAAAAAGTAGATAAGAAATAAACAAGAAAGACATAGGAAAAGACCACCAATAAAGGCATTAAAAGAAAAATAGTAGAAAGCAAGGAGTAATAAATAAGCATCATGGAAAATAGTTCTGAAAAGAAAATGCTAAACATAAGCACCGGGTAGCATGTTAGAAAGATAAAAGTATGTCAATACATGTATATATCGATAGAGTAGTGTGTTAAGAGTAAAATGTAGTACAAAATGAAACAATAATACTTATATTGTGTACAATCGTAGATTATCCTACAAGCCTCGATGGAATTGTTAAGAGGTACGGTGTCAATAATCCATGTTGCATGTAATGATCTATTTAAATTCTACATTCACAACTAGAAGGAAAGTGAACGTATATGTGTATATAGAAAAGATAATGACATACAAAGTATCTGACTAGCATAGTAAGGAAATTGTACATATAAGCATAAGTAAGCATGCGTAAATGCAACCAAGATATGTAATATGATGTGAGTGTAAATGGAATGGAATGCAAAGTGAATGTTAGGAGCAGCTTTACCCCTGATTTGGATGTGTATGAGTATGAGGTGAGGTTCATTTATAAATTCCCCCTTAGCAGTCAAGATGAACCATAAAAAAGAGTGTGTCATTGGGAAATTGTTTTATATTGTGTGCTAGAAAGATATGATCAATAAATCATAGATTTTAGAGAGTGAGTGAGTGTGGGGAGGTTCATTTAAGACTTATACCCTCAATAGTCGAGTATGAACTATATAACTAGAGTTTGTCACCGGGAAGTGTGTTGTGATGAATAAGCGCTAGAAATATGTGTCGTGAATGTCCCGAGTGTTAAATGTGTTGTGTGTATGATGTGAGGTTCATGAATGTAGTGAGACCTCAACATTCAAGTGTGAACCATAGCACAAGAGTATGTCATCGGGTAATGACGATACAAGTGTATCAATATGTGTAAGATGCATGTGAAAGACTAGATGAGAAGTGTACGAGTAGACAAGTAGAAATGTGATACATATGATAATGATAAAAGGGAGAAAATAAGCATGATTCCCCCAAGTGTATGAGTATGAGAAATCTATCTGATAAAAGTGAAGGGAAAGGGTCCTCCACCTGATGTATGAGGAGATAAAGATGTGTGACCATGCTCGAATGCAGCGATGAATGATATTGATGATACATGCAATAGAATCCGAGGTAGTGAACACCTATAGGATGAAGACCACGAAGGTGAGGTGGACCTAGATGAATAATACCAATGAGATGATGTGCATTTAGATGAAGGATACTAACAAGCTGATGTGCATCTAGATTAATGAGTTATCCGAGTATTGTTCTTGTGATGATGAGATGGACTAACAGATCGATGAATTGGAGTACAAAGTGTATAAGTAGGAGAGATAGGAGAAGATTTTGATTTAAGTTTTAGAGGTTGAGGGTACCTAGATGCTCTAGTGAATGCAATGCCAACCTCAAGAGGAAGATAAGGTGATGGTGTGTATGGTAGGACTCCATTGAAAATGATGACTTGCTTGTTATGAATGAATTTCATACTTAGGTAGTTTATGGAAATGATTGTTTGAGCGAGAGAGGAGACAAGGAAGACCTAAGAGCATGTCACAACCTTTGATGCTAGGTCCCACAAAGAAAGTAACAAGTATGGTGAGATAACCAATCAGAATGGAAGATTAGCATAGCCACAAGATCTAGGAAATGGATACAAAATATATGAGAGCGGATAATTGATAACGATAAGAAGTGTAATAGAGAATGCATTAATGCAAAATAAATGATCAAATATGGTGTTATTGATAGAAGTATATCCAATACAAGCACCGATATACAAGCGATCAAAAAGAAAATGGATCATGATAATCATGGTCATAAAATGAAATGAAAGGTGGAGATGAATTAACATGAGCAACTAGAAAATCAAGAGGTCCGATGATGGAGGAGGGATAGCGTGATATGCATTATTAGCCTAAGAATCAACAAATTATTTCTCATGATTAGGTAGAGGTTTATTAAAGAATTTAAAAAAATTATTCTCATTGAATGAAGCATATGTTGAAGGCTCGAAAGCTCAATTGCATTGTTGTCAATTAGATCTTGAATAAGATGTCTTAATTTGAAATAATGATTAGTAGAATTCCTAAGACATCGATGATAATTACATCAAAAGTTTTTGTTGTAATTGCGACCTTTTAGATGAGATGGATCTAGATTGAGTGGAGGAGGAAGTGTAATAAGATTTATCTCAATAATTTTTGGTAATAAAATATGTGGAGAATAAGTAAATTTAGTAAATGTACACTTAGGTGGTTACCATTTAAGCTTATTAGGAGTAGACACAATATTAGATGGCTTAAAGGGTTCTTTTTATTGGAACCCAAGTAGAGGATGATGCTTCCGATATTGACACTTAAGTTTTCCCATAGTAAGAAGTTTTCTTTCATGTAACTTAAGAGTGTGGAAAAGATGATAAAATGAAGGAGAGGTCTCAAAGATGACACTCTCTTGTAGAGGTAGTAATAGAATTTGGATGAATAGATCTTGAATTTCAGAGTCCGTAAGCACATTATACATCTTAGCTAAGTTTTTCTTGTATTGCAGGACATAATCCGCTAGATTCTAGTTATATCCTTTTTTAATTTACACTAGTTGAGCATAGGATATCTTAGAGCTTATATTAATAGATAAATAAATGATAAAGCATCGAATAAATGTGTAAAAGATGTTAATGAGTGGATATGTAGATCATAGAACCAACGCATTGTATAATATTAGAGACTTATAGGAAACAACTTTGGGATTAAAGTTTGATCATCAATGAAATATAGACATGCTACATCAAATGACCAGAGGTTCTCTTGAGGGTCACCGTGGCCATTGAAAATGGGCAGCTTGTAAGTTACAAAATTAAGAGGAAGTGCATAGGTTGAAATGGAGGGTGAGAAAGGAGTATGAAGTAGTAATGTGGAATCAAAAATGGAGATGCATGAGAAGCATCTCGTTGAATTTACATATTTTAACTTGAAGATCCCGATAAAGGGAGGCTAGGTATCGAGTTCTAGTGGAAGAGACTTGTCACATGTGAGAAACAAGGGGAAGAATGAAGTGTTTGGTGGGAAAAAGAATAGAATCTGGAACAATAGAAGTAGGAAGAAGATTGGAAGTAGGGGGTTGAGTAGTAATCAACATGGAAGCAGAGAGGGATGTAGGAAAATTAAGCTCTGCAAGATTGGTGTCCTCCTCACGAGAAGAAAATAAAATCATATCTAGATCCTAAGGATATTCAACAAGATGATCATTAAGATATTAAAGGTGGGCTTCATAAAATGGGCCATAATATTGAGCCATGATAAAAAAATATGATAAAATATCTTGAAGCAAGGTGGGTTCGAGTGATGGGTTCACCAAATGATTTAACAAATATAGGAATATGATAAATCAGTAACTACAAATTCACAACACAATGGATAAGAAATAAAGTACAGATCTAACATAAGAAATAAGATAAAAGAATATGAAACCCTAGGTATAAGAGAAGGGATAAATTACTTAGATTATTTCTTAATTGATCCTAGACTATACCTAACTAAAAACTGATAAATAGGAGGAAATTGTCGTAGATGAACCTAAAAAATTATGTGAGTGCTTTGAATATTCTGGACCAGTGGCTTCTAGATTGTGTTAGGGGCACCTATGAACTAAAGACCTTATGTAGGTGCATGTGACTATGTAGAACCTTAGGAAAATGATATTTACAATGTCACAAGATGTTTGCTTTGATGTTTGTTGTTAATCACTTGTAGGTTCTTGGAAGATCGTTGATTTTTCTCGTAACCAACAAAACAAATGACCTCCTGCAAAACCCCAAAAAACTTCAAATATTAAAAGAAAAAAATGAAAATAAGAAGTCCGAATGACCCCGGTATTCACCCAACAAAGTGAAATTATGATGGGTGTTACACTACATTTCAAAATCCATGTAATTCTTGTGTTTGTGTGCAATAATTGTGCCCTACGTGGCTCTTGTGTAAGATA
Source organism: Taxus wallichiana var. yunnanensis (assembly GCA_018340775.1). NCBI lineage: Eukaryota > Viridiplantae > Streptophyta > Pinopsida > Cupressales > Taxaceae > Taxus > Taxus wallichiana. Next base: position 515,630,980 of record CM031235.1, read on the forward strand.
CATAGAATAGCAAATAATAACTAGATGTGGCAATGTAAGTAGGCGTGTGGATGTAAAAATTAACTTTCCCTCCTATGAAGTGTACACAGAAAATGCATTCCCTTGTACCTTGAATGATATCTAGATGGATCCTTTAATGCTCTTGAAATTCCTTTAGATGTAACCTTAGGTGATAGTAAAATATGATTAGAGCTTGATCCTTTAATTTCACCACATAGAATTGTATTTATATGATTCTATTGTTTAAATTTTGTAATTAAGAACTAAAAGGCCAACCCATAAGAAATCAACATGCCTAACAACTAGAAGATGCCTAAAAGAGGTGAGTAAGGTACAAAGAGGTTAGGGGTACCGGGAGGACGAGGGCACCTAGGCGATGGCATCCTGGATGGGCATTGGTGTCCAGACTCGAGATAAAATAAAGTGAAAAAGGTTATACTGGGAAGTGAAGTGTGTAAGACCAAGAAGGAAACCAAAAAGAAATAAAAGAGGAAAAAAATAGTGGGTAATTAGTGCTTTTCTTTCTTAGGAATCATATGAATGCAAATATGTGATTAAGACCTAGAAATATACACAAATTGCATGATTTAGTGTCTACACCTACTATTTTAGGATATATCACCCATTTTTATAAAATATGACCTTCTAAAACTTAGGAAAACTCTGTCCTCTTCCATTTATGATGCATTTCTATTCTTAGATACTTTTTATTTTTAGTAGGTTTCTTTTTCTAGACTCGTTATTTTAGGAAATTTTCCATTTTTGCCCGCCTTCCATTTTACACTTTTTTATTGTTCTAGGTGATCCAAACTTGCAATATTGAGGGACTTACTATTTTTAGCCTATGGATGAGAATATAATATGTTATTTTTAGTAAGTGACAAAAATGGCCACTATTGTTGATGGAAACATTATATTTAGATTTGTCTCTTTGTCACAATCTTGTGCTCGAATTTCACCGTGCTTCACCCATCAGAATGCTTGGAAATCAAAAAATAAATTATTCTTAGAAAAGGTTTAAAGTATGAATATATCATGAAAACCATTAATGGATTCACTAAGCTTCAAATATCACAGAGATGCTTTAGAGAATAAAAATCATCTCAAACCTTGTTACAATTAATTCTTTCACTCCGACAATGAAAAATATTCATTCTAACAACCATGGATGCTTATGAGGGAATTTGACATGGTTTCTGAAGAATTTTTAATGTTTAATGGAGGCTTTTAAAAGTACTTCACGGATCTATAGAGGAAATATTAAGGATAAATGAGTTACAAATACTTTTATACATTCTTTTAAGAACACCTTTTCTCACACACACACGGAGGAAGAAGCATGACATACCTAGAATTTTCACAAAATTTTTGGGTTTTGAACAAATTAGACATGGGTGAATTTTTGTGTCCTAACTTTCCCAAGGGAATGAGACATATGTGGTAGAAAAATTCACCCTCACCTCCGTTTGAAAAGTGGTGGGTAGTGATTGCTTGGTGGAGGAGAGAGAGAGAAAGCACTGGGAATGTTCCTTAGGGATGAAAGCTGGGTCACATGGAAGACCTAGGAAAGGGATGGACTTGGGAAAATTTTTGTGTCCCAACTTCTCCAAGGGTAGGAGATAGTTAGTGTAAGAAAATACACCCTCACCGGTGAGGATAAGTGGTAGAAGTTGATTCGGTGAGGTGGAGAGGAGAGGGGGCTAAAAATTGGCCTATAGATCCTTCCTGTGGTCAGATGAGGAATTAAGGGAAAATATGGGCATGGGGAATTATTTTTATCCCAACTATCCCAAGGGCATAGGATATATGGGATAGGAAAGTGCACCCTCACCTAGAAGTGACAAGTGTCTCTTTGTGATTGCATGATCGAAAGGGTTGAGAAAAGGTGATAAGGGGCTTATTTTGCAACTTTGGGCTTCGTCGGACTCATATGATGATATAGGGGATTAGATAGAAATAAGTGAATTTTTTTCCTAATTATCCCAAGGGGATGGGATATACATGACATAAAAGTGCACTTTGATCCTGGCAGCAAAGTGACATGTGTCCACTCTTGAATTTGGTTGTCCTAGAAGCTTACTTTTGAGAGAGAGTTGACGACGAAGTTTCTCGAGCATCTTGAGGTATTTTTGGAACTTAATTATATTAATTTGACTAAAAATATCATTTTGGGAATAATAAGATGGGTCACATGCTTTGATTAGTCCTAAACTACCCGAAAAATATCCTTTTTATTAGGACCATATGATATGATTTTTGAAAATAGTTGTGCAAGGAAGCTTAAATGTCTTGTGAAAAATATAAAACCATAATTATTTAGAGAAATAGATTACCTTTACAAAGGTATTTTTTTACATCTAACTCATTACGTGAGCTCACAAAATCACTTCCCAAATCTTAGGTGTTATTTTCAACCGCAAGCTCCTTCACCTTCAAAAATATGCTTTGACTAAACTTGTTCCCAAACCCTCAAATATTTACTAAATCTTTCTAAATAACTAGTAAAAATTATTATCTCCTTAATAGTTCTTCCTAATGAATTTTTTTCCTTCAACTCTACTTTTTGGGTGCACATATATCTCACAAAGGCTAAAAATAGTCCTTGGTTCATGAAGAATCTCCTTGAGAAGTGTTGCATCAAAATACTTTCATGATATTGATTTCACATTTATAACACATTGGAAAGGTTATTTAAAAACATATGAGAACTTGGAGGATTGGAATAATATTTAAAAATATGGGGAACTGATCCAAAGGAGTGCTTGGGAGGGTTTAGAAGGAAACTTTTTAGACTAAGATATAGTTGTCATGTTTTCAACATTGAATTTTTCCCTTGAAAAAACACATGACAACAAATAGCTCTAGCTTGGGGACATGTTCTAGATCAATAATAATGAGGAAAGATAAAGTAGGAACTCCATAATATCAATACATAATGTGGACCAGTTCCTTATCCATTGGGCTATACAAACACCACGAGATATACAACACAACTTCCTTTATCAACACACACATACACAATAAAAAACATACACGTAACGAGAAAGGAGATAAAAACACAAGAGAAACAAAAAAATGAGACAATAAAACATGACATCAAAGGGTGAAATATCCTAAATCTCTTATGCACATGTGGAGGATAACCCACTTTTAATAAAACATAATTTTGAATTGAGGACTTACTTGGTAAATGGGTATCACTGAATTTAGTCCTTTCACAAATATTTTGATAGTTTCACTGAAGTATGAACCCCTCCTTATCTCCTTGAGAAATCTTGCATGATTGCTAGTGCAAATAATGATCAACTCATTCATTTCATCTCCTTTTTTACTTTAAAACAATATTTTTGGCCTCTCCTTGGTTCTTAGGTTCGTTCCACTTGCTGATTTTTGCCACTACCATGAAAATGGTTCTTAATTATTATTGAATTATCATTTCCATAAAAAGAATTTTGTTCTTCATTGTGAATTTTTTCATGATCACCACTTTCATGGGTTGGTTCTTAGCATATATCTTAGAAAATTTGGCATCATCATCCACCTCTTATTTCTTGGTTTCTCAACTAGGTCCAAAACCATCCATTTTGGACTCTCAATTTTCCACAACATGCTTCCCTATGTATTTTGGCATGTACATTTAATCATTATCTTGAAAATAGAATGAGATCAATATTGGGCATACCACATGGAAATTTTCATCTTCTTTTCCTTGTCCATTTTGGGAGTTTTCATTCACTTTTCTGTTAAGAGCATCTTTCTCTTTAGTAGGGTGAGAACTGAAAGGTTGAAGTCAATTAACAATATTTCCAACCATAGGATGAAGCAATATTCCATTTTTCCATTTTTCATTGAGGATTTTATCATCCTCATGAAAAGGAAATTATCACAATATTGGAGCTGAAATGTTGTCATCATCATTTCCCAATTCTTGGTCACTAAGAACCAAGAGATCCATCTCAGCAATGAAATCATCATCCTTTTGAGTATGTTCAAGTTTAAGAGGTGGAAACATGTTTCCATCCTTGCATTTCTTGTCATTTTCTTAAAATTGGAAAGATAAGATTTCAAGTTCACTAACTTACTCATCACATGGAAACTCAAACTAAGCCTCAAGAATATGATCAAAAAATATTGAAGTTACCTATCAAGAAATTTTCAAGAATCATTCCTTATTCTCTATCCATATTTCTCTTTACTTCAATATTGATTTATTACAAGTCAAGGATCTCATCACTATCATCATCATCCAGTGGAACAAATTTGTTTATACTCTCATCCCATGAAAAGTACACCTTTTCAAACTATGATTTCATCAACTCATCATTATACTCGTTGACTATTTTTGTGATGCTTGGGGAATTCTTCTACAAACATTGTAAGCTCGAGATATTCCTCAAAGGTCATGAAAATGTTTATAGATCTAGAATTATTACACAGATATTTGTTGTTGGATCATTTGACTTTTGAACAATATAATTCATCTTCTTAATAGGAAGAAGTTTTTTTGTCTTTCCATTGACTTGGATAGTGGCATGTGACCAATCAAACTACTTATCTCCCTAAAATCTTGACGAAATCTTTGGCCCAACAACATACCATACGTGAGTCGTGCATGTTTGTTACATCGATTTTCATTGCTATTTTCTTGTTAGGAATTATATCAATGCTATCTCATCATTTTTTATTTTTCCAATGAGAGGAACTTGTTTCCTTTCCATGGAGAGACACTATTCTAGAGTTAGGGGAAAGGGAGAGGTCAAGGGATTTAGATAATTTTACGGTCATCACATTTTCTCGAGGCACCAGAGAAATGATTAAATTTTTTTATCTTATATTTGTTGAATAACAAGGCTATGTAAAAGGATTCTACCTTAATAGAGGTGGAGGTTGTGGAAGTAAGCCAATTTAAATATGGATTGGATTGAGATGCACGATGTGGTTCTTTGGTTATAGAATCTTTAGAAATAGATAAACTTTCTTTGATATGTTGAATGAGTTTCTCAAGTTACTTACGATGAATTATCAAGTACTCAAATTCAGAAATTTGGACTTTGGATCTTTGAAAATGGTCAATGATATCTATTGGGCTGAAAAAATATCCTAAGTGTTAGACACGCAAATGTAGGGTGCAGGAAGAGTGCGCAATAAAGACAAGAAGGTTGAAGCACCCAGGATCGAACTTATCTATTATGTTGTTAGGGATATTTTTGGAGAAGTACTGAGCACGAGATAAAATGAAGGCTTGTAAATCACACAAAGCTATTTTGGGATTTACAACAATTCAAGCGTCATGCATAGTCTTGATCTAATAATAGGATTTCTATTTAGAGTTAACTATTGAAAATCATTATTAGAGCACTTGAATGCTTTTGTATTCCTTTGTAAAGATGCATGGCTATTATTAGCATGTAGCATATTTTGAAATGTACGTGGGAAGTGAAGGAAAGTACCTACCCCTATATATATGTATTTATTTACATGGCTTAGACAATAACAATTATTGTAGAGTTATGTTGCAGATTTTAGAGCGCATAACAATGGAAACTAGATCTTAAATGTATGAATCTTCTATGTTTTTAAGTATATAATATAATGGATCATATTGGCTAGATATTGGTATTAGATGTGACTAGATTTGATTCTTGCATGGTAAATCTTATTATGATCATTTTTAGTCAATATTTCATATGGTTTAGATCTAGATCTTGTTTCTACACTACTGAGTTTAATTAATTATCTGTTATGGACCTAAATATATGCGTGCACAATCATTCTAACAAAGTGTGGAAAAGTAACTCTAAAGAGGTACTTGGTACCTTTGCACACTTCAGTGAGCACTCAGTTCAAGATAAATGATGTGTCAAAGACACCTTGGGTTATTTACAATGAATTCTAGGCTACATCATTGGTTCTATTTCGAGACCTCTTTCTCATCTTTTTCAAGATGTGCATGATGAAGACATACCGATTGAACTTGGCTAGTATTGAGTAAAGTGGTTAGTTGACCATGAAGAGGATTATGATCATAGATTTAGCACTAGACTTGTTTTTAATGCATGCGTGTAGGTCAAGTAGAATCAGATGACTGATTGTATGAGACGTTCTTTGCTATCTTTCCCATAGAGTTATACGAGTGGTTGGTTGCTTATGCATCTAAGAGGAATTGGAGGTTTCACATGCTTTTTGGATGTAGGAAGAATTCCAGGCCTTATATGATGTAAATATGATTTGGATGTGCTATGTGGATGTTTGGTTCCATGTTGTTTTGAATAGCTATATTTTGGAGTATGTAGTTTCAACTTACTCTTACCCATAGGTTGTTTAGTTTTAATTCTTGTGTGATCCTAGAGGATTGTATTTGTGTGGTATTCCACTATCGATCAAGATCCTGATTGTAACCCTAGATTTGGAAAAGATTTCGTTGGCTAACTAAATACCACCATGTGGGGTAGGATCAGTTTGTTAAGGATGATGAATCTAACAAGAGAGAGACATAGGGAAGAAAGAAAACTTAAGTTCAATGAGGCACGTGAGAGGGATCTAGAGAAGCAACGTGAAGTTGCAAAATGGATGGCATTATGGAGAGAGATGGCTCATGAAGGATTTGGAGCTCATGTAGAAGACATGGAGCAGAGCATCTGGATCTCCCCCATTTGGGAAATCATGGTAGGGAACCCTCTTCAACCTCAAATGAGAGCACACCAATAGAGATGACATGGGTTGCAGATGCACATCTAAATCTACCTGGTGACCTAGCCCTTGCACTTGGTTTTCTAGTTTCTATGACAATTAGTAATCAACAAGCTAGTGTGAGTAGTAGAGTTGTAGTAGATAGAGTTAATTTATAGTCAAGTTTAGGAGTTAATCAGGGAGATTATTCATCTATGGCAAAATATCCATCTACTTTATTTAGAGGACCAATTGGAGGTATATTTTCGGTGCATTATCAACATAGAACATAGGCATGCAGTAACCTTGGCATCACAACTAGAAGTAGTGTAACTTTGCAAACTATGCGCATTCAATTTAGCACAACCATCGGAATACAAGGTAGTGCATCTTCTCACTTGTTACCTACTAGAGGTGGTAGATCGGGAGGATCGGTGGCTTGGGTGTGGGTGGATTTGGTGGACCTTGATGCGGTGGAAATACAAGAGGAAACACAGGAGGCTCTAGATCGGTGGGTAAGATCCACACCAACCTTATAAAATTTACAGGGAGATGTCTCTCTATCTACCATAGTATAAAGGTATTGAAGATGTAGTTGAGAACATGTATATGTGTGAGATACTATGGCACACAAAGGGGATTACAACTCCAGAGTGTAAGGAAATCTAGTTCGCAACTAGGTTGTAGGGATGTGTACACAGTTGGTATAGAAAATTTGATCCTAATCAGACTTTATGGACTATATAGTGCTACCAGATGCTTTCTTGAAGGAATTTTATATCCCTGAGTTCGAGAAAAAAAAACACACTTAAGGATATTAAGTATGACACTAGTGAGAGTGTTTGGGAATATGATGTTTGGTTCAAAACTCTTCTATTTAAGTTATTTCATGACATACATGCAAGAAAACATGCACAGTGGTTCATTGGAGGACTGATCACACCTTTTAGGAGGGCACTTTCACATAAGACTTACATAGATCCACGTTAAGGTACTTGGAGTAGATTTGTGCACTAAGTCGGTAAGAATTGTGGACACATGAGTGAGCCCATTCTTGGAAGCACATATTGTAGAAATGGAAAAAATGGAGAAATAATATGCTAATTCAACACATGAGATGTGCAACGGGATTTGGTGTATAGATTGTGAAGTGGAGGGGAATACTAAGGATATTTCCCTCATAAATCAGTGCACTCCTTATTCTTGGATTACAAAATAATTCACTTGGACCATAGTTTAAGCCAATTTCCATTATTGTAGTGTGGGATAAGGAAGAATGTGTCTAGTTACTATAAGATTTGCAAGTCCTCGACTCATGATACTGAAGATTGCAGGTTGATCAATCAAATCCATAATGTCATTGATGTTGGTGTATGATAGTCCGGCATTGCAAATAATTCCAAGGAAAAGGGAAAAAATTGTGACTACGATCGAGGGAGGGGTGTTTTTATGGTGTTCATGGTAGAGGTCGAGGTTAAAGAGGTTGATTTTGAGGTTGAGGTCATGGGGGAGGAAGAAGTGATTTCCCTAGAGGAACTTTTTATATGTGTAGATCTCCGATTATTATAGGTGTGAATTTCCATAGAATATTTTGTGTTATTTCAAAGTGGAAAGAATCATAGTTATGAAGAGTTCCCGACTTATATGAACACTTAAGAAAAAATCATAAATAGGAAAATAAGGGCACATTACTAAGGAGAAATTCATGCATGGTAAGTATCCGGACTCGATGCATCGAAATAGGTTTATCAAGAAACTATGGAGGTAATTCAGAATTTGTAGGGTGAGATACAGTGTTTAAAGGAATAGTCGTAGAAGTTGGAACAAAAGAAAGAAGTTGATCTCCATCAGACAAATGTTGATGGTTTGAAATAATTTTGCAAGATGATGCGCCAAGAGAACATTATTCCTTTGTTAGGGAGATAGTTGAAGGGGAATACTCCATGTGTTGGAACTGAACATGAGAGACAAATTTTTCATGCTAATATTCCTCTGGAAAGTTTGGATTGTGATAAGGAGATTTCTCTAAATGTTGTGTTGATGGTTGGCTCTTGAGTAACATCTTGATTGACACAGGCACATAAGTAAATGAGCTCAATTTGGATGTCCTGGGTTCATATGGGTAGGCCTCCATTACAACCATCTTCTAATGTCATGTTCATGGAAAACTGAACTAAGGAAATTCCCATTGGAGTTTTAAAAGATGCATCAATTAGTATACATGGGGCCATGTTCACTGGGTAGTTTGAGGTCTTAGAGCTTGCTGAAGTAGACAACTTTCTTGATTACTTGGGCACCCTTTTTGTTATGAAAATAATGTTGGCTTGTGTTTTAACAAGGGATACATCAGTTTTGAGAATAAGGAAGATTGTGTTATTATCCCTTCGACATATGGGAAATCTGCACCTTATGTAGAGCCTTTAAGTGAAGAAGTCTTGAACATTTTTTTGCACACCATCCGAGATCCTATATTTCTTAATCCATCAAAGGAAGGAGTTATCCATTGGGATGATGTACGGTCCATGAGTGATACTACAAGTATTTCATGTGATAATTGGGTGCACGACATTTATGAAATGGTTTAGTGCGAAGTGTAAAGTACTGACTTCTGCGTCACAAGAAGCCCATCAAGATTCAAGCATTTGGGTAGTAGCCGATGATACCAAAGTACATAGGTGAAGATTATCCATTAGTATTCCTTATTTTTATGGAGGTTTAATGGGAATGTCAAGTAGAAAGAAGGAATATACTAGTATATACCTTGCATGGGATGACAACACACCGGTGGATTGTTCACATGGATAATCTCCTAAAATGGAGAGAAGTACGGATTTATTTATCTACTCGGTTTCTAAAGAGAAACAAACCTACTCAAATATGTGCCTTTTATGGTAATGACCCTATTCAACACTATGTTTAATAATGTGAGAGACTCTAGACAATGGGTCATGAAGATTTACCACCTTCGTTGTGGGTGCACAAGTTTTAATCCACCTTACAAGGTTGTGCCCGCACATGGTCTGTTTATGCATAGTAGAATAGAGTGATTGGAAATGGACAAAAACTTATTGAAGGTATGACTCACACCTTTGATTAATTTTCTTTTGAACCCCTAGTAAATGAAGTGTTGTAGGTTTTGAAGCACTTAACTATGGGAGACATTGCAAATCTGAAGAGTTACTTCAGGATTTGTTAGTAGAATCAAACCTAGTGGTGCACTTTGAAGAGGAAGAAATAGATGATGAACAACTTGAGAATTCTTTCCAAGAAAGGGAAAAGGGTAAGATGATTTACATGGTTGATGATGAAGAGGTAGAGAATATAAATATTGAGCACACAGAGGGTACGCACGAAATCTTGGACATTGTAGATGATAAGGAACACGCCAACCATGAGCCTATGAATACCAAGAAAGTGAAAATTGGCACAGATGCTAAACCTAAGGAGGCTATTATAAGAGATTACTGGTTTATATTTGAGGTTGCTAAGATCATTGAGCTACTACATGACTTCTAGGATTTTTCCTTAGAGGCTATCATGAATTGAAAGGCATACATGAATCATTGGGAGAAATGAAGATAAAGCTAAAATAAGGTGCACACCTAGTCTAGAAGAGGCCTTACAGGATGAATCCAAACTTGTGCATCAAGGTAAAGGAAGAAATTGACAAAATGTTAATTTCTAGAATTATTGTGCCAATTGAGGAGTTAGAGTGGGTAAGCCCTATGGTGATCAGCATCAAGAAAGATGGTAGAATCAAAATTTTTGTGGATTACAGGGAGTTAAATGCAGCATGTGTGATTGATCCCTTTTCCACACCATTTACTGAGGAAATCTTGGAAGGTGTTACATGGGGGTGCAAAATATACTCTTTACTTGATGGGTTCTCTGAATATCATCAGGTGAGGATAGCTATTAAGGATCAAGAGAAGAAGACTTTCACCACCGATTGGGGAAGTTTTTCATACATAGTTATGCCCTTTGGATTAAAGAATGTGCCTATGATTCGCACGCACGCAAAGTGGTATAAGCTTTCCGGATTTTATTCACAAGTTATTACAGGTGTATCTAGATGATTGGATAGTCTATGGGCTCATGAAAGATCATGGTGATAACTTCTTGCGGCTGATGTTTGATAGATGTAGGAAGTTGAGAATATCCTTGAACATTAAGAAGTGTATATTTGCCACACCCTTTGTAATTTTGTTAGGGCACATCATCTGTATAGTCTTGTTGGTGGACCCTACTAAGATAGATGTGATTTTGTATGTGGAGGAACCTACTAGCCAAAGTGAGGTGCACAAATTATTGGGTCACACACATCATTAAAAAAATTTATTATGGGATATGCTAAGATTTATGTGTCCTTAGAAGAATTACTCAAGGGAAAATGCAAGTTCTATTAGGGTGAAGCACAATAATGCACATTTGAGACTCTAAAGGAAAGGCTTACTACAACACCTATTTTGTGCTTTCCTTTATGGTCCAAGCCTATTTACATTCATGTAGATACTTTTGGCATGGCCTTTAGTGCCATATTATCTTATCTTGTAGAAGGGATTGTTGATTGTCCTATTTTCTTTACTAGTATAAAGTTGACTCCAAAAGAACAATTATATAACAACAACAGAGTGTGAGGACTTGTCTATGATCTATGCACTCCATAAGTTTCAATAGTGTTTTCTAGCTAAACCTTTCATCTTTTATACAGAATAAATGACATTAAAGTAATTGGTGAACAATCCCATTTTGTAGGGGTGTATATGTCATTAGGTACTATTATTTCGGAGTTCAATTTTATGGTTATGATTAAGCCTAGTAAGAGAAATTATGGTCCAGACCATTTATCATAGATTCAATCAGGAGAGGATGTGTAAAGCATTAAAGATAAAATTCCATATGTACAACTATTCATATTGAACCATGTGCCCTCAAACTTAGAAGATATTTCTATATTTTTACGTACATGTGTGGTGCCCGAAGGAATGAAGGATTTAAAGAAGAAACAACTTTCTATACACATAACGCCTTACATGTTGATCGTGGAGACTTGTAAAAACTATACCGTGATGAAGTTTTGCACCAGTGTGTGCTTGAGCATGAGTGTGAAAATTAATGGAAAAGGAACATGGCGGTATTGTAGGTGGACACTATGCAAGGGATGCCACCGTGCATAAGATTTTATTAGCTAATCTATTGTGGGAAACATTGGAAAAGGATTGCAAAGCATATTGTAAGGAATGTGACCATTGTCAGGACCTTAGAAATCCTGGGAAATGAGATGAAATGCCTTTAAGGCCTATTACTAGTGTTAAAAAATTTGAAGTGGGAAATTGAATTTATGGGCCCTATTTCAAAGGTATAAATTATCTTACATGGTGGGCAAAAGCAACGTCTACAAAGGATTACACAACTACAACAAGATTTTGTGGGAAAATATTATTATTAGCTATAGCTTCCCTTTAAGTTTAACAAGTGATAGGGGTACTCATTTTCTTAATGAGACTATTAGGATATTATTGGATGGATTCATGATTGCACACCATCGGATAACCCATTATCACCCTTAGGAAAATAGAAGCTCATTGAGGCCTTTAACAAGATATTGAGCCATACCTTGACAAAAAATTGTGATGTTGGAAGGTGAGATTGGGATGACAAGGTTTCTATAGTACTCTAGGTGTACAAAACAACCTACAAGAGGTTCAATAAAGAAACACCATTTCAGCAGATGTTTGGCATGTAAGCGAGTTCTTCCCATGGAATTCATGTTACCTTCTTTTCATATCATGCACACATGAGGTCTAGCTGATGAGAAATCACTAGAATAACGGATTGTCAAGTTGATGTAGCTAGATGAAAGGCGTGCCATAGCAATATGGAGTTAAAAGTAAGAAAATCCAAGTAGAAGGAATGAAATGACATACACATCAAGGATAAAAACCTTGAGGTTTGGAAAATGGTACTTCGTATGATTCAAAGTTTTGCTCCATCTAGGAAAGCTTAAGGTACATTTGTTAGGACCGTATGTTATATAATTGACCTAGGTGCTTGCCAGATTAGAGGCACTAGATGGAACACATTGCCCGATTATTTCAATGGGAGTAGGTGAAGTCCTACTATAGATAATTCTTCTTGGTGTTTGTAATAAGGTAGTATTGCCACTTAGACTAGGTTTCCCTTAATGTATTTCCTTTATATGTGTTTTCTTCATCATTTCTATGCTTTTTCAATTTAGTTTAGTGGTTTATGTAATAAGCACACTTGCACACCATAAGCTTATTAATATCTAAAGTGTTTTAATGCACAAAGGACCATGCATACCCTTAGTGTAGGGTGGATAAAGAAGGATCAAATGGTACATAAGAGAAACAAACTCACAGTGAGCATAAAAGGGACAGGATTTCAAAATAAGAAAAATTCAAGAAGATTTCTCAAAATTGAGACCATGCGTAAGGAGATGGGCACTCAGTATAACACAAAGGAGGTTGCAGCATTGGAGACTACATAGGATGAGTCACATTGGATAAGTACTTTGGTGCAAGGAAGTGTAGGTAGAGGAGATCTATGACAGAAAGGTAGTAGGAGAACCAAAAATTTATGATTGAGGTGCAATAATTTAAGGCACATGAAAGTTTGAGGTGAAAAACAATGAAGCAAAAAACACATGGAAGTGGAATTAATCTTGTGTATGGTGGTTTTTAATTTTTTTATAAAGACAATGTTTGAAAATTCATTTTTTACCTTGTGATTTTGAATAGAAGTGATAAGTGCAAAGACGAGATAAAGATGACAAGCACTCTGCAGATTGACCAAGCCTATTGGGAATTAAAGCACATTGTTGAGAATTCGGGTGCATAATTAAGATTCAGTGGTGGTACTGTGTATGGAAAAGGGTTTAAGTGTGACTAGGGTTTGATGAAGTTAAACAATAGGTAGGGTTTTGTTCACACTTATAGAATTGAAAGGAGAAATGGCACCACAGAGGGCTCTAGTTGTGGAGAAAGAGGTCGATGACCTAGTAGAAGAATGGTTGGTAGAAATTTTATACCCAGAAGAAGTGATCAAGGGATGGCCATGGAAATAAAAAATAACACATTGTAGGGTTTCTGATATCAACCACCAAACCGATAAGTGCATGAAGGATATTCTAGTAGAGGTCTATAGGAGGACTAAGCGGTAGTTGGTAGATGGCACTAGGGTTTTGAATTCCTCTATGAAAAAGCTACTTGACATCATGGGGGTCATGCAGATCCTCGAATTACCCTACTTTGGAAAGCCCGAGAAATTATATCAATGGCTTATGTTGCACGTACACGAGGATTTTTTCTACTTCACAGGTAGAAGGATGTTGATTAAAACCAAGTTGATTGGGAAAGTAAAAGGGTTGTGTGACTCGGCTTAGAGATTTCCATTGATCTATCAGATGATGAGGGCATCGATGCAACGACCACCATTTATAAGTATAAGAAGGGGGCTAAGATTTTAAAGTAACTAACATTGAGGACATGGCCACTAGGGTTGCAGACGTCTAGTGGGAAGCAAGTTGGGTGTCACTGAGTGGTGGAATGAGGTGAATATGTGTTGGTTACACATAGCACAAAAGATGGTGAATAAAACATATTATAACATTGTTGGGCACATTACGGAGAGCATAGTGAATGAATCACGTGTTTAGGAAGATAAAAGTGAGAAGATCACTTAGGGTGCCATTCTTTTGCTAATTTTATTTAATGAAATTTATGTTCCTAATGGACCAAGGAGAACGTTTGGGATTTCCTTTGGAAAACAAATCTCTAGCAAAGAAATTTATGAAGTATAATCTGCGTGGAACTATTTCCAATACATATAAGGAGCACTTGGAGAAATGGTTTAGGAGGCTACACGAGAATTTGAAGGAGAATGTCACATCTCATGTGAAATTCCCAAAGTGCTAGATGGAGAAGCTGAATTCGTATTCTACCAACATTTCAGATTGGGACATTTCCACATGAAGACGGGTGAAAGAAACCCTTGGTGTAAGTTGCCATTTTCTTTCAACTGCGATATATTTCAGAGATTTAGTAAGAATATTTCACAATGCACACAAAATTTATTTTGACATGGATAAAGTAGGTACATATGTTTACATTCTACACAAGACTTATGTATGGCTAGGAAAGGAGGCATATGTATACAAAATGGAGTTTGACAATGCCGATACTATGCCAAAGAGTTTAGACATGGGGAAGATTGAACCAATGTGCTTGTACATATACTTGAGGCCACGATTCAAGGATGGTAAGGTGGTGAAATGTGAAGATATGACTCTTCCAGGTCCTCTAAAGAAGGGGAAGATAGTGGGGACATCAAGCCCGATTACATATACATGCCCCGCTCAAGAGTATCTAGTGCCTACAGCTTAGAGAATGTCATGTAATAGGATGAACAAGAAGAAAGCGTCGCATTGGATCAAAAAAGGAGAGTCTTGTGTAAGAGGTGCACATATAAATACAATGGCATAGGGAATTCATATCCGGTGAGGAGATCTCATGCATCACTCTAGTGAAGAATGAGGAAGAACAAAAGAAGAATCATAGAATATATGTTCTAGTGAAGGATAGTGAGGAGGATAAGTCCCCTTAGCAAAGTGTGTAAGATGAGGAGGCCACTCCAAGTATGGAAGAGAGACAAGAAGAGGACACTTTGAGTTTTGAAATGCAAGATGATGAGGACATTGGGGACCAAGTAGTTTATGAGGTCATTGACCAAAGTATAAGTGCCCATGAACAATGCTTGGGTGGGGATGAAAGCAACGCTAGTGGTGACACCGAGGTCATAGAATGCCCCATGCCTAGAGAAGGAGAGAATGAGGAGGAAGTAGAACATAATGTGGTTTATGTAGTGCACTAGGACATATGTGTTGAATTCCAAGTAAAATGAAGGCACTTCTATTCAAGAGAACATTGGGGAGCACCCAAGTCAGCATGAGGAAGAAAATGTGGTAAGGACTCATAACTTGGGCTACGTGGATGACAAAACTAAAATTATTCGCACCCACTTTTAATGTACCCTACCCAATAAGTAGTTGTGTGGCTGGGATCGGATGGACCTAGACATGGAAAATACGTGCACTCGAAAGAAGTTATAATGGATTTTATATACTCACATGGATGAGCTTGACTTTGATGTCTATAAGGAGTCGTGTAGTTCAAAGAAAGAAAGAAAGGTGCCTCATACCTACCATATAACCATAAAGCCCACATAGTTCTTGGATGAACAAGTTATTAATGCACTTGTCAAGGTGTCAAAAGAGGTATTGTGCTAGATTATTGATAAGGCAAAAACTATCAGGGTGCTCCTAGATGATAAAAAGGATAAGGACATTGAAGTCAAGTGACTTACCAAGGATCGGGATAAGCTATTGGTCGAGATAAATAATGTTAAGAAGATGGCCAAGTAGATAAATGAAGAAATTATGTATAAAATGTTAGATTATCAAGACAATGTTCCAAGGATTTCCCTTACGTCATTCACTATTTGTGCATAATAGTCGATCTGTTATTAGAAGGACCAATGCACCTCCGATACAAAAGAGAGTTCAGCAGAGGAAGTAGATAGGGACAAGGATGCGATTGCAAGGAAAATATCCAACTATGAGGCTATTCTACAAGCCTTGAAGGATGAAATGAATAAGGCAGTTGTGATCTTGAACATTTGTGTAGTGCTTGATAGCATGGTGCAAACAAGAAAAAGGAAGAAAATTAATTAATTTGTAGGCGTAAAAGGACAAAACACTCAGAACATAGAATAGATTGCATTATTAGAAACAAATGCAACGTGCTTAATGCTTCTAGGAAGTAGCACATGGATCAAATAAAGGACATTGGGAAGCTTATAGCCAAGAAGATGGATGTAATGGAAGGGATGGTCTCCAGTATGGCCAATGTCTATCAAATTTTGTAGAATGAGGGAGGTAAGATGACTCTTGACGAGTTATATGGCGTAGTGGCAGACATCCCTGACAACACAAATAAAGCAATAAATGATTGGTATGCATTTGAGGAATAAATTTAGAGTGAATATCTCGAGTTAATTCTTATAGAAGAAGAAAAAGATACAAAGTAGGTGACTTAGCACGGGAGGGTTATTCTTTGAATATTTATTCTTTCTTTCATTATTGTATATTATTTGGAGTGATAAGATGGTTACCCATTCTCAAGGTGACAATCCATTTTAGTGTGGGGTAATTTTGGGTTGAAAAAATAGCCTAAGTGTTGGGCATGCAAATGTAGGGTGCGGGAAGAACACGTAATAATATAGTAAGGTTGAAGCACCCAGATTAGAACTTTTTTTTGTTAAGTATTTTTTGGAGATGAAGTGCAGAGCATGTGATAACATGAAGACTTGTAGGTCATGCAACTACTATTTAGGATTTGCAGCAATTCGAGCATCATGTATAGTCTTGATCTAATAATAGGATTTTTACTTGGAGTTAACTATAGGAAATCTATTATTAGAGCACTTGCATGCTTTTGTATTCCTTCGTAAAGACAAATGGCTATTATTAGCATGTAGACTATGTTTGAAAGTTGTATGGGTGGTGAAGGGAAAGTCCCCACCCCTATATATATATATATATCTATTGATTTGCATGCTTAGACAATACTGGTTATTATAGATTTGTGCCATGAATTTGTTAGCACGCATAACCATAGAAACTAGATCTTGAATATATGAATATTATATGTTTTTAGTATATAATATAATGGATCATATTATCTTGATATTGGTGTTAGATGCGACTAAATCTAGTTATTACATGGTAAATATTATTATGATCATTTTTAGTCAATACTTTATATGGTTTTGATCTAGATCTAGTTTATGCACTATGGTTTAATTGATTATCTGTTATGGATCTGAATATATATGTTCACAATCATGCTAAAATTCTATAAAAGCAACTCTAAAGAGGGACCTGGTACCTTTGTGCACTTTGGGTGAGTGCTTAGTTCAGGTTGAGTGATGTGCCAACATGCCTTGGGTTATTTGCAATGAATTATAGGCTACATCAATATCAAAGGATGAATAAGAGGTAGGAACATCATGGGTTATGGAAATTTTGACATGTACATTTTTAGGACTTGCGAAACTAATTTTTCAAGAGATATTTTAGGATAACTACTTGGATAGTCAAAAGGATTTTTATTGGAATGGTCTAATGCTTCTTCTAACTTGACCCTACTAAAGAGGACTTCAATGGTCCTCCTTTCATTTTTTTCTCAAAATTTACATTTGAGGATTGAATTGCTTATCTTTGGTAGAAGAATAAGGATATTAATTCTCTTTTTTATAGGATAAATACCAAATATAAGTAACTATCTCTAGTTTCTTCATCATCAAGTTTGAATTCAAAAACCAATCCAAGCACATTCTATTTCTCCTCCTTATTCAAAATTTTCTTCTTCATCATCTTCATTTCAGTCGCACATTGCATTAACTAGAGGAGCCTCCAAGGAAAGTCTTTGGAGTGTTCTTGAAATAATATTTCATTTTTGGTTTGGACAAGGTGTTCATCAAATGTCTTCCCTTTTATCATATTCAATTCATTTTCTAACTTCTATAATATTGGAATAGTTACCTCATCTTTAGAACTTTAGGTTTTATCTTTCAATGAAGGATTATTGATCTTGACTAACAAGATGAGGTCATATTTTACCTCAAGAGAAATTTCTTGATCATTTTCCAAATATCGTGGTTGAATTTTCCATAGAAATAAACTCACTTTAGGAAAATGAGCATTCAAAAATAACATATTCAAGTTACCCACAGTGGGAAGAACAGTGGCAAGAATCTTGTTGACCAACCTATTGAATTTGGCCATGAAGTCTCTCATGGACTCTTGCAGATATTTCTTCATTTGAGTGAGTTGAGTAAGGAGGGAATGAGAATATTTGGTACTCCTAAACCTTACAACTTCTTCTTGATATCACCCCAATTGGATATTGAGCGTGATGGAAAGTAGTAGAACCAATATGTTTCCACATCTTGCAATTTTTCTATAAACAACCACATAAAAACATCTTCATGTTGAACTCTAAGGATACCACAAGATATTATAAAGGATTTGATGTGATAATTAGTATGTTTCTTTCTATCTACATAGAACTTCAAAAAAAAATTCCCGATCTTTGTGGAAGCTCATGAAGTGGTGGAGTTAAAGCCAAGAGAATAGTGTTTTGTCACCATGGTACGGATACTTGTGCTACCATTTCTTCCTCCTCTTTTTCTTCTTCCATTTCTTCCTCTCTTTCTTCTTCCATTGCTTCCTCTATTTATTATTCTTCTCTCTGGACTTAAAAATTTAATGGTGGTTGGAAGATAGGATAGTTTACTATAGTGTCAGTAGGAGTTTGAATAGGGTTAACAAGGGTACAACTCGATGAATCAGAAGGGGATGAAGTTTGAGACAAGTAGTATGGGTTATCTCTAACTTGATTTTTGATTTTGCAAAGATTCAAGAGTAGGTCAATGATTCCTCTTAGCCTATTGAATATGGTATATCTTTTCTCAGCTAGGTTTTCTCAAGAGGTTTACAAAAACAATTTTTGATCATTTAAGTACTTGTTTTTATTTTTTAACTTTTTTTTATTTTCTATAGATCTATTCAGGTGCACCAAGGTAGATTTATCCCTATTATAGTCTCCAAAAATGTTGGTGAGAAAATTTATTGATATGGAAAATTAGGAGTTTCACCAACATTCATGGGACTTTTCCCTCTACATTGAATGGTGTAACTCCTATTATTGAATATAAACTAATTTACTCCTATATAAGTGATGTGGGTTGGCCAAATAAGATAGAGATCACACAGAACACTTCCCTAAACCTGTGGCAAAGTTCTTGTATGGGGTATAATGGAGTAAATTGCAATAATGAGGGGGAGGAGAGAAATTAATAAAGGAAGGCTATTATTGTGAGTAGGCCAATTGCAGATTTTACACAATAACCAGAGTAGTTCATCATTCAATATAGATGAAAATAACAATGAAGCTATTAGCGAGATAATTAAAACCAAAATAGACACATAATTCTCTTAGGCCCATTCATCGAAGATGCAAAGCTATTTTTTTATCACTATACTTACAAAGTGCATGTATGAGATAAATAAAAGAGCACATGAGCAAAGAAATGGAAGAATGTAGCTTTCATTCCTTGTGTAGTGATGAAATGTAAAACATCAATAAATCTACCACAATTCAAAATTGCTACCAAGAACTAAAATTTTCAGGATCTTCTGGAATGGAGAAGCCATCGTAACTTATAGCCTTGTGAATTGAACTTTCATCTCCCCTATATGAATATTTGTGTTCTTGTTCCACTTGTGACCTTTCAATTTCCCCTAGGAGAGAGAAATTTAGTATTTCTCTTATAATTTTGAGAGAATGCTTTTACAAATTATAAATATTGTCAATTAAGTGACTAATAAAAAATATCATGATTTATTACAATGAAGGATTAAAAGAAAGAGGAGAAGAAAAGAAGGGAAGGTGATTGATTGAACTTGTTGAAGAAGCTCCTTTTGATGAATAAGCTGTTGACGATGATCATAGACCCCTCCTTGCATGATGCATAGATGCCTTATACCACCGGTCGAGTGTTTATAAAAATGTTTTAATACCTCCCAATATGAACTCGAGATGAATGTGAACCTTACACATGATGATGCATTGTTGATCTCACCACGAGAGTGAGGATCACTCTATTACTCCCGAGGGCATTACAAATATCATTCTTGATGTCATGCTACGGACATAGTTGAACTCAAGATGATGCTTTCAAGACCCATATGAAGGTTTCATTTCTCTATTTTATGTATGAGATAATTTTATAACCATGTGAAGAGTCCAAAAGTGCAAGTATGAGTGAAAATGTAGCCATCTACAAATTTTTACACCCAAAATGAAGACATTCTATTTTTAACGAGGTAAGACCAGGACTGCTATTTTGGGATATATCACCTATTTTCCTCAATTATGAACTTCTGAACCTTATGACACACTCCATCCTCTTTTTTTGATGATGCATTAATTTTTTTCAGTAATTTTCTATTTTTAGTAGGTTATTTTTTTTTGGGCTGTTATTTTGGGAAAATCAACATTTTCGTCTTGCCTTCCATTTTGCACCATTTTTACTATTATGGGTGATCCAAACTTAAAATATTAAGTATTTTACTATTTTTAGAATATGGAGGGGCATAAAATATTTTATTTTTATCAAGTGTCAAATATGGCATCAGTTTAAGAAAACATTATTTTTAGATTTGGCTCTTTTTGTCACAATCTTGACTCGAATTGGAAATCAAAAATAAATTCTTCTTGGTGAGGGTTTCAGGTATGAATATTCCATTTCAGACATTAGTGGATTAATTGATTTTAAAATATCATATATATTCTTGAAGAAGAAAAATCATTTCAAACCTTGGTATAATCAATTCTTTAACTCGCTTCACGATGTGAAAAATCTTCATCCCGGCAACCACGCCCCTGACGATTCTTCTAAGGGAATTTGACATGGTGTCTAAATAATTTACAAGCTTAACAAAGGTTTTTCATGAGACTTCATGGATCTATGGAGTTAATATTAAGGGGAAATGAGGTACACTGAGTTTTATATGATCTTCCTACAACACCTTTCTCACACACGGAGGAAGAAGCACGAAAGTTAGAATTTTTGCAAAACTTTTGTTTTTGAACATCTTATACATGGGACCATTTTTTTGTCCTAATTTTCCCAATGGGATGGGATAAATTTGGCATAAAAATGCACCCTCATCTTTTCTTGACAAGTGGCGGGTAGTAATTTCTTTGCGGAGGAGAGAGAGAAAGAACTTGGAAAGCTCCAGAGGGCTAAAACTCGGTCACATTGAGGACTTGGTGAATGGATGGAATTTTGTAAAATTTTCATCTCCCAACTATCCCAATGGGATGGGATATTTTTTGTAATAAAATACACCCTCACCTAGTGAGGATAAGTGGTAGAAGCTAATTCGGTGAGGAGAGAGAGGAGAGGAGGCTAAATATTGGCCTGCGGAGCCTTCTCGGGGTCACATAAGGAATCAAGGTCTAAGATGGGAACATGGTGAATTTTTATGTCCAAAATATCCCAAGAGTATGGTAAAGATGGGATAGGAAATTACACCATCACCTAGATGTGACAAGTGGTGCTTTGTGATCGCACCTGATGGGAAGGGCTAAGAAAAGGTGAGAAGGGGCTTATCTTGCAACTTTGAGCTTTGTCAAGGTCATATGATGATCCATGGAGATTAATTGGGCATGGTTGTATTTTGGAATACCAATTTTCCCAAGCTGATGGAACAGATGGGACACAAAAGTGAGCTTTGAGCTTAAGAGTGACATATTTCCACCCTTGAATTTGGCTAGTCTCATAATCTTACATTGGAGAGAGTTGATGAAGAAGTTTTGGAGCATCCAGAGGTCTTTTTGGAAATTATTTATATGAATTATAGTGAATTTTTTTTTTTGGAGAAGAATGGGATGGGTCTCATGCTT